>JAOXJP010276548.1:0-34232 GCA_025762735.1 Platanus orientalis
TATATATATATATATATATATATATATATAGATATATATATATATATATATATATCTTTCGGCTTATGGATCAAGTTATAGAAGAGATAAGAGAAAAGAATGTTGTCCAGATTGTAACGAACAATTATGTTGCTTTCAAGGTTGTGGGGGATTTGTTGATGAAGAAGAGAAACATTTAAAATGGACTCTATAATATAACACATTGGATTGATTTGATGTTAGAAGACTTTGGAAAAAAAAATCCATTAATTAAACTGTAGAGAAAGCAAAAAGAATTTCTCTATCATTTGTAACAGTACAACGACTGTTAATGTAATGCGAGAAGTAACAAGTGGTCATGATCTTTTTGCCTTGGTATCACTAGATTCACCACTAAGCATTTGATAATAGAGTCTCGTTTAGCATAAAGCTGTCATCCTAAAATGCTTCATTAAAGATGAGTTCAAAAGAGCTCTAGACATGGATGATAAAAGAAGAAGATTAAGGATGCTTGTAATATTGTATTCACTTAAACCTTTTGGACTAAGGCATAAGAGATTTTTATGGTGATAGAGCATCTAGTGAAGGTGCTCAAACTAGTAGACCAAGATGATAAGCCAACAATACCAGTTATATGAAACAATGGAATGGGCAAAGCTAGGTATTAAGATAGTAGTCAAATATTGGGACATTATCGATAACAGGTGAAATAAACAACTTCAAATGATTTATATACAACAGGTACAATATTAGTAACATACTTATGTATTAGTTTTTTCACAATAAGTTCATAATTTTTTGCATTTTCTAGATATTTAACTTTTGGTATTTTGTATGCAACCTTTCTAAATCCCTAGTTTCGTTATATCAATAATGATGTAATTGATGACGATATGTGGTTAAGATTGAAAAAAAGCTATTACATTGTTGGAATCACATATAAAAATCCAAGATTTAGTTAGTAAGATACAAGTTGATTGCTTTATCTAGATTCTAAAGTATCCTAGACATTGATTTGTGCATTATGTAATGAATTATAATTATTGATGTCAATTTTAAATTAATTTTTATATTCACATTCATGGATGATGTGGAGAGTTTTCATAAGAGCTTTGCAAATGTGCTTGAAAGACGTGCCTTCCAGATATAGTCTTAATCAATAGTTTAGATCTAATCCATTGTGATAAGTATTAGCTATTAACTATAATTAAATATGAGGTAGATGCTTATTATCTAAATTCTTTCCTTAATTCATTTACAACCGATTGGTGGGATTTATATGGGTATAATGCCCTTATTTGAAGAATATTGCTATAAGAATCATTAATCAGATGTGTTCATCTTTGCATTCAAGCGTAATTGGAGTATATTTTCACTCATTCACTTTGACATAGAAATCGCTTGAAGATGAAAAATTTGTATTAATTTGTCTTCGTCCATTATAACATAAGGTTCAAGGTTTGTAATATGTATAAGAATGTCGCAAATGAAGAGTACTACAATTTTATTGATCTAGGCCATATATTCGATAAGTATGATACATTGGACCCTTAGATCTGTGTGGTCAAGCTGTCAATGTTTGATGAAGGTAACTCAGATTGACTAGAGCAAGGATTATAGGGCGAAGTTTAATACTTGAGGGTGTTAATGATGATTTTGATGAAATCTGTAGAGAGATGCATGTCATATTTCATTCTTCACCCTTACATGCGGGTAATGATACACAAACATTAAGTGATGGTGATGATATAATGAGGGTGATGGTTCTGTTGCTGTTGGGGTTTATGTTGAGGGTGGAAACAAATCTTTTGCAGTTCTGCGCAAGGTGGTTTCACTGAGTACGTCAGTACGATGATATTTATATTTTCATGTAGGATACACCATATTACTCACGCTCCACGATCTAAGAAGGGTAAAGAAGTAGAGACTTAGCATTAACATCAACATGGCTACACAAAGTGGATGCATGCTTTTTTCAATTGAAAGATACATACAGTCATACAAGCAGTCAGAGGGTTCTTTCGGAATTGGAGATTATAGACAGTCATGTCCACCTTGGCTTTAAGTGCCTGTGCTCTCATGACCCATTTTATGCACCTTATCAGTCTCGGCCACTCATTTTATGCCCCTTATCAACCTCTGCCACCAGTTCTTGTACATCCCTCTCAAATCTTCTCACTTAAACTTGTATCAACCACGAAGAAGATGAGTTCTTACACAATCTGATCGTTCACATGACTCAGATTCATATCCATCAATTTGGTGCCTACACATCTCACTTGATCTTATGACTCTGAGTCATATCCACCACCACCCTTCTTAGATGTATGTGGAGCCTACTCACTCTTAGTCATGTGAATGCACTCAAGACACATTTGGAGAGATTGTGATTTTTTTTCCCTTAGGGAGGACAACCATGGTGACCATGACCCTCTAGCCCTATGAGGCATGGTTTAAAAAGTCAAGAGTCAAAATTGACCATGGCCAATTCTGATCCGATTCAACCAAGAATCGGCTTGCATATATAATGTATAAAAAATGCGTATGAATATGTCAATACAAATCACTAATACTTGTATATATAAACATGCTAACAACAATGCACCAATATAGTTACTTCTAAATTTCAAATGTATAATGAGTGGCTCAAAACAAAGATGATACTTGTGAAAGTGGGAGTGATGCGGATATCATGACTGAGATGATGATTGGGCCATGTTCACAACCATTTTTTTTTATTTCTTTAAAGTTCTTTATGTAATTGTGTTTCATGTAAAATGGGGCACCGGATTTTGAGGGTGGTTTTGACATTGTTAGTTTATTAGGGATGTTTTCGTTATTATTTTAGTTGGGGTTATTTGTGGGTAATCATTATTGTATTAGGCTTATTTAGTTCGTACATGGATTTTATTGTGTAACCCTAGTTGTGAGACTCTTTAAGAGCAATCCACAACCATCCCTTATTTTTTATGCAATATTTGAATAAAACTCTGGTTCTCACGTTATAGTCTTCTTCTTCCTCTTATTGCAATTGAAGAACTACAAAACTCTGGAATGGGTTTAGGTGTAAACCTAGTTTAACTGTAGTAGTGGAGACTACCCCCTTCCCCTTGGGTCAAAGGTCCTTCTCCTCAATTCTATCTTCTTTTTATGAGTTAATTTCCAGGTTTGTTTATGCTAAAAGTGACTCACCTGCAAATAATTCAGCAATAACTCATCATCTTTGAAGATTTGGAGCAAACAAACATTCAAGGGGTTGTAATAGGGAAATACGATTAGCTTGGAGGCTCCAACATTGTCTCTAATGGTTGTTTGAAGACCTACAGTGCTGCAGGCGTGAATATCAGCAGAAAAGGGTTCATATGAGATTGATTATTGCTCCTATAATAAAGGGATTTGGGATTTGGCGTTTTCCCAGTATGTTAGGAACTTCCATACGATCAAGCTAGTGGTGGGACCCATCCAAAAGGGCCTCACCTGATTGAGAGAAACCTGATTGCTATCGCAGGAGTCTTTAAAACAGGGGAATATAGCTATTGTGGTAGATTGAATCCTAACTCCTATCTTTAGGAGTTTGACTTAATGCTTCTACTGGATTGTAATACACCCCAATACGATCCTAAAGCTTTTGGTTTTATCCCTGAAGCTGCCTTATTCTGCAGGTTATAGCTCCTGAAGTTTATCCCAGGCGTGAATAACTGATTTTTTTGTCCTAGGAGATCCCTTGTATACTCCTCCTTTGGATTCAGCAAAATCTGTTACAGCAGGGTGTTAGTAACCCTTACACGATCCGAGGGGTGGTGGTACTCATCCAAAAGGAAGCCCACCTGATCAGCCATATCCAATCTCATCACCTTAGGCATCAAACAGGGCAGAATTTGTGAATTTTGAAAACTTCTCCTCGGCCCCTGTATATTAGGAATCAAGAGGAGAAGTTTTAGGGAGCTGTTCTAACCCCTTGGGCGATCTTACTGCTGCTGCAAACATTCCCAAATCAGTTGGGATTCATCTGGGATCTGTTCGAGAATTTAAAGGCTGGTAGCAAGACTTTAGCTGGAGCATCCCACCTTCGGCCACTTCAAACAATGAGATGGAGCTGTTTTTCCTCATGATTTCACCTCTACTGCTTCACTAGAATACGTACAATCGCCTATTTGAATCCTATTGTAGATGCTATGGTGGATTTTCGGGGTATTGGTTGAGGACTGTTAGATCCTGTGTTTTACTTGTAAAATCTGATTTATAGCAATCCTAAACCCACTCTAAACATAGTTTGATGACTCCTTAAGAGTTGTCCTATATTTCTATTGACTTTTTTTGAATTTTTCATGATTCCTATAGATTTTTATACATTGGCATTCATGCTGAAATAATTTTCCAGCAACTTAACAAGTTTTGGATATCTACTTTAATCCCATATTCTTCTCATATTGATGGGTCTAATATTGCTCCCTACTTTGTAGTTTTGAATTTTTAATATGCATATTGGATTTAACTGAAAATTTCACTTGATTTAGTGTGTGAATGTGCAAGTAGGAATCTTGTTTATGTCTTAACATTACTCTTACAATTTTATTTCTAACTCCTGGTGCACACGCCCACTAGTCTACATGCATGCTGCATCAGGGAGTTTGGGATTGGAGAGGTCACACATACTTCATAGTCACCAATCACCATGGTTGTCCTCCTTGAGGAAAAAAGAAATTTACAATCTCTCTAATTGCATCTTCTTGAGTGTATTCAGATGACTGAAACTAAGTGGGGCCAGTGGGCTCTACGTATGTCAGATAAGGATAAGGTGGTGGACTTGGTGATGGATATGAATATGATTCAACGTCATTCGACCGAGCGGGACATGCAGGCATCTGAATTGCTGGATATGAATCTGAGTAATATGAATGATCGGATTATGTAAGAACTCGTCTTTGTCTTGGTGGATGTGAGTTTGAGTGAGAAGACTAAGGGGGATGTGCAAGCACTAGTGATGGCAGAGACTGATATGGTGCATAAGATGGGTTATTAGACTGAGGGGGATGTGTAGGCACAGGTACCTGAAGCCAAGGTAGACATGACTGTCTATAATCTTCAATTTCGGAAGAACCTTGTGACTGTCCAAATCCCTCAAATGAAAATGGATTATCAGAAATCTTTTCCATATACCCATGTTGAGTCTCTGTCTCTCTATGCTTCCTAGATCGTGGGGTGACCCGGGAAGCATGGTGTGTATCCTGAGTAGAAACATGAAGATCATTGTACTTAGTGAAACCACATGGTGTAGAAGATTCACCTCCACCCTTGACATTAACCCCGATAGCACTAGAAGTTAGAACTCACCACCAACATCACTGAGGTCTGCATATGTGAGAATGAAGAGTAGAATATGGCATGCATCCCTTTATAGATGACATCTAAATCATTATCTTTACTACTCTTGGACCCAATGTCTTTAACTTTGATCTCTAATCTTTGTTCTAGCCAATCTAAGTCATCTTCATCAAGCATTAGAGACTTCATCGCACAGATCTATTATATCCTTCTCAAATATATGACTTAAATCAACAGGATTGTAGTAGTCTTCATTTTCATCTTTATACATATTATGAACCTTTAACCTTATAGTATAATGGACGAAGACAAGCTAATGCAAGTTCTTTATCTTTAGATGATTTCTATATCGTGTGTGGATGAGTAAAAATGGATTCCAATTACGTTTGCAACTTAAAAATGAACACGTTTGATTGAAGATTTTTATTGCAATACTTTTCAAATAAGGGGCAATGTACCCATATATATCCTATCATCTACTACAAATGAATTAACAAAAGAATTTAACAAACAACCATATATATTTGATATAAGATAATAATGAATACTAATCACAATGGTTTGGATTCAAACTATTGAACTATACTTAGAAGACATGTCTGTAAAGTTTTGATGCTGACTCTCCTACTGCATCCATGGGTATACAAATCTAAAAAATCATTTAGATTTGACATCAATAATTGTAATTTGTTGCATAATGGATAAATTATATTCAAAGATGCTTTAGAATTTAAATAAAACAATCAACTTACCTCTTGTATGACAAAGTCTTGTTTGTCTATACTTGGTTTTAAGTGCATGATAACCTTCTTCAACCCTAACCACACTTCATTAATCGCTTTGTTATTGGTGTACTAAAACTGAGAATTAAAAAAAAAGGTTGCATGCAAAATATCAAAAGTTATACAATTAGAAAATACAAAAAGTAAGTCATTGATTTATTATAAAAAAATTAATATGCAAGAATGTTATTAATACTTGATTGGTTGGATGTAAATCATTGTGAAGTTGTTTATTTCACTTTTCATGTCTAATATATTGTATAACGTTTGACAATAGCTTTAATACCCATCTTTTTCATTTCTAGTGCTTCATATAACATGCATAGTTGGCTTTTCATCTTGATTTACCATTTTGAGCACTCTCACTAAAGGTCCCATTACCCTAAAAACCTCATATGCTTTGTCTAAAAAGTTTGAGTGAGAACAATAGTGTAAGTATCCTCAATTTTTTTTTTTAATTATTCTTTTATCATCTATGCCTAAAACTCTTTTAAACTCATCTGTAGTGAAGTATGTTTGGATGACAGCTTTATGCCCAAGGAGGCTCTATGGCCACGAATCTAGTTATTCTTGGGCGGAGAAGATCATTACCACCTGTTATATTTCACATTAAATTGACGGCCATTGTGTACTTATTATTGATTTTTTTCTTTATTGTTTCATTGATTGATTTTTTTATCAAAATCTTCTAACGTCAAATTAATGCAATGTGCTACGCATGGGGTCAAATATAAATGTTTTCTTTTCCACATCAACAACTCCCCCGTAGTCTTAAGAGCATCCTCGTTGTCTGTTACAATGTAAACAACATTTTTTTCTCCTACCTCTTCTACAACCTGATCCATAAGCTAAAATATATATTCTTTTGTTTTCTTATGGTTTGTCGTTTCAACTAATTTATGGAAGATCATGTGACGATCTGAATAAATCATAAAATTAATAAGGGGTCTTCTCGTCTTTGTTGTCCAACCATCATACATGATAGTACACCCATATTTCTTCTAATTTTTCTTCAACCCCTCGATATAATCTTTCATTCTAACACTTTTGCTTTAGGAAGTGACCATTCTTTTGACAAAAATTAGAACTTTTAACCCCAAGTCCAACATGAACTATAGTGTCAATCATCGTCTGATAATATCGACTCTTCAATGTATTGAATGAAATTACAAGATATAACATCCATCTGCATGCATTACTAAACATATCCTTCAATTTTTATTTATTTTTTGTTCTTTTCTTAAGGCAGTTAGGTCTATGTCATGCCATGCCTCTGTGTTCAATGGGGTCTTTAATGCTACCACCTCACCTCAAATGTTGGGTATGATCTACCCCCAAGCTCGTATAGTGATCCCCTCCCTCCTATGCTATGCCAGTAGGAGGTCCAGAAACTGAATATCTACGTCTCCCTTCGTTCATGACTGTAGTTCTTATACTCTCCCTATATGCCATCTTCATCTACTTCCTCCCAAGAGCATCCAAATTAGATCATCCATAGCTGCATACGCTTCTTTTTCACTCTCATCTCTAGGCCTTACATCCTCATCTATCATAATTTTCTCGGCACCTTTCTGTAGGTGCTGTTGCATAAGTTGCATGTTCTCTTTCGGCACTTGTGTACAACCCTTCACATTTCTAGTCTTTATTGCGAGGTGCTGCTTCAACCTATACACCCTTCGCATTCAACACCCTACCACAATAATTGCGCTCTACTTTTTTTTTTCTTTTTGAAACTACAACACAATGCAACAATCTAACATCTTGTTACTCTTTCTTATTTGCACCTCTTCAAGAAGATCTTGAAGCCATCTGTGAATAAAGAAACACAATAACTTTTCATTTAACCAAAATAGTTTTTTTTTGGAATAATTTAAAAAAAAAATTCAAAATTTTGGAATCCACCTTAAACCAATGGGTTTTGATTCCTAAATTCATGGATCTAAGGTGTTCTACATCATATATTATATTTTTGAAAAATATGTTTTTTTTTTTCAAGTAGTGTTTATTTTTGTTAAAAAACAAATTAGTCATTTTTTTTTGCGTGAAATTGGTAGATCTAGGGCTTACTCATATAGATCTACCATTTTCTTGCAACAAAAAAGGCAACAAAAACAAGATTAAAATGGCAAAATTCTTAACTCAAATCATCTTTGTGAAGAACTCTAAAAACTCTTCTTCAATCCTTCAAATCCTTAAGATTTATTAGTTCTTTATGCAACAAACTAGTAGATTTTAGTGAAATCATGTGTGTAAAAACAATTTTAAGCAATAATAAATAAAAAAACACAAAAGGGGGGCTTCATTCGTGTTTGGAGTGAAAATTAGCTCAAGGAAGCCATTTTACACGAAAAATCGATTTGATTGTCAATCTGGTTGGATTGGGTCAATCTGGATTTGTACCAAGCCGATTCTAGGCCAAAAATCGAGTCTCACTCGCCGATCCAACTCAGAAGCTGGAATGGGCCGATTTTTGATACCTTGATTCTAAGCTCCCACTCCCACATGTATCATCTATGTTTTGAGCCACTATAATAGATGCCAAAAGATTATGAGTAGCTATATTGGTGCATTGTTATTGGCATATTTACATATATTTGTAGGTATTGGTAATTTGGTATAGATGATTCGTATACATTTTTTGTAAATTATATATGCAAGAAACATGTTTAATTTCGATATTTTTCATTTTTTTTTTCAATCATCGTATTATCATATTTAGGATTTTTTTTTTCAAGAATCAGTCGATTCTAGTGTAATCGGCCAATCCCTAGTTGAATCAGATTGGGATGGCCATGGTTGATTCTGACTCCGATTATGAGTTTGTAAACCATGGTACTTGAGGTTAAAGTAGTATGCTGAAATTCAACGAAACAATTCAGATATTAACCAATTCATTGTTTAAGAAATAAATCTAACTAAAATGAAATAAAGTAACTTACCAATCTGATGAAGTTGATGGAGAAGCATCTTCACCCATCTTTCGTCTACAATTTTTTCGGCAGCCAACATTTCTCTTAGGGATATCCACTTATGTTATCTTTCTCATCAAGTGTATGGATAAATGAAGCCCATTTTAAATCGTTCATGATCATCTTCATGATAAGTTTTAATTAGATGACTCGGCATGATGCACTTTGTTACCAATTTTATAGCCTTTCAAAGCTTTGTATTGAGGAAGGTGGGTTTGAAGGCCACATTCTTTTCCAGGAATTGGTTAATTCAGATATTAACCAATTCATTGCGAGAGTAACAGTGTGGTTGCCCTTCACTCCTATGTTGGCTACTTATAGAGTTATAGATTATAGATGTAGATGGACGAAGATGCTTTTCCACCCACTTCATCAGGTTATTAAGTTATTAGATTTATTTTTCAAGCAATGTATTATTAACTTAATCACGTTTCCTTGAATTTAAGTATATTACCTTAACCCCAAGTATGGTATGTGCAAATACTTGGCATTCGGTTTGACCTACTCAATGTCTCAGGGGATGTGGTCGCAAAACTTGAGCCGAGCATGGATGCACAAGTAGAGGCTCTTGGGGAGGTGATTATAATTACAAATTATTTGGCATTTCCTAATGTTATATAATTTACCTACATATGTGATAATTATAGGTGAAGTGGTTTAGGGATGCCATGGGATCCTTTGATCACATAACTATCGTGGTTGGACAAGAAAGGACGCCTCCAAGTAGACATATGTCGTTGTGATGGTAATTGGAGGGAGAAATACATAGTTGCTGTAGCAATTATGTTGTATGTGCATTTTTTAATTTTGTAGTTGAGTGGTGGGTTTTGTATGGGATCAACTCCCATAATGTGAGGAAGACTATCATAAATTTATTATCTCAGATCGTATCTTCCGCTGATTGAAAGAACAACTAGAGTACTTTCCCCTTTATTCACTCAAAGAAATGTAATAGGCTTAGCCACCAAAAACTACCGAAGCTTGTATTCCTCCACTACAACATGCATTATAATGTAGGATACCCTTTTAAAAAGGACCCCACAACAATTAGGGATAAACTGCAAATGTCATATAGAAAGAAAATCACAACTAGACTTAATTTAAGGATTCAAGAATCAATAAATTAGTGAATTTAGGCTTAGGAACTGGTTAGGGATTAAGGGATTGGTTTCTTGATTTAAAGAAAAGAGAGGATTAATTTAACCAATCAAGAATTAATTTAAGAAAGTCAAGAATGCAATTCTTGAATCAAGAGAATAATACAAGTGAAGAAAACAAGAGAACAAGAAGAACGATAAAATCAAGAACTACAAAAAGAATGAGAAAGAAGACAAAGGAAACAGTAAAATTAAATTAAAAGAAAGTATAAATTAAAGAAAGAAATCAAGAAAATAAGAAGTAAAGAAGAATATTAAAAAAGAGAGGGAGAGGAAAAACAAAGGAGAAGAAAAATATGAGAAAGAAAAAACTCACCTTTAACGTGAGAGGGTCTTGGGGAGAAGCACACCAGCCGTAAAGCTCTTCTTCAATTATTATTCATTAATTCAAAACTGCCGTACAAAAAGGGAGGCTGGTTTTTATTAAGACTTAATTAAAAAATACCAAAAGATGACTAAAATACCCCTAGACATGTGTTGTATGGACAATACTAAAAAACCCCTAACAACTTATAAAAAAAATATGCCAAATACTTTTAAAAATTGCAAATAGCTCCCTCTCCATGGCTTAAGCCTTATTACATTAATTTCCTTTCTAATAAGCTCTTAAAACACATAAAATAAAAATTGAAATTAAGTGGGATAGCAAGGCGTTCTCCTCCAATTTCCTATAAACTTAGGCTTTGGCTTCCAAAGAGGGTAAGCGCTTTCAAGCCATTGTAAAGGTACCACATCAATTCCCCCCCTCTTGGAAAACTCAAGCCCATTGAGTTTGGATGGGGGTCTAAGAATTCGTGCTCCACCATCTGGTGCAGGCTACAATAGAAAGTGTTGCTCTTCGGTTTTAGCTTGGACTTCACTTGACTCATCCTCTATAAAGTGAACGTGGGGTGTATCAATCTTGTGAATCCCTTGGCTACCCTTTCCCTCGTCTTCTCTGCCTTAATTGCATTAGCTTCTAAGATCATATCTTCTTTCAGCTCATACATTTATTCTTTCAAGTCATTTTCCTCTATAGGCTTTTTTTCTACAAGCCCCATAAATTTGTTAGAACATTGAAATTTACGATGCCCATAGCCCTTGCAATTGTAACATTGATCCTCTTTAGGCTTAGATACTGATCCCTTTGAGCCTCTAGATCATGATAGAGAGATCTGATATGATGTCTTGGGTGGAGAAGAGGTCCTGGTCTGATGCATGCTGAAGTCTACAAGACTGTCTACTCAAAGAACCACTGAAATCTACATTGGTCTTCCTAAGTAGCTTGAGATTATCTTCAATATGATAGATTGCCTGAATAACCTCATCAATTGAAGAATAATATTGGAAACAACGACCCTGTAAGATCTATGGATGTAAACCCTACCTATACTTAGACACTAAGATCTCATATGTCCATTTGAAGCTTGCTCGGGTCGCAAAATGCTGTAACTGTCTGGTGTACTTTCCAACACTCGAATTACCCTACCTGAGTTGTTTCAACTGGATGTGGGCTCTCTGTTTGTAGTCCCTTGGAGCAAGTCTCTTCTTTATGGCAACTTTCACTCTATTACCAAACTTGGAATGAATTTTCTTGTATATGCTCTACCATATGCCAACTGTCATATTCAATTTAGACTAAGCAAACTACAATTTGCGTACTTCAGATATCTCATACCATTTAAAGGACTTTACTCGATGCTTCTAATCAAGGAAGGTATCTACACCCTGCTCACCATCAAACTTTGGTACATCTACCCTAATGTGTTTATCAATCTCATGATGTGTAGAAATAGGTGAAGTCATCTCTCGATGTACCTACTCTTGCCTGAGAGATGCAATCTTACGTTGCACAGTAAATGGGGCATTCTGAAGGGGAATCTCAACTTGACTTGAACCTGGTAGAGTTAGATAAATCCGTTACTTGCATTAACTCTTTTCCCATTAATTTGATGGCCTCCATGAGCTACTCAAATTGTGCATCCATCTTAGCTTCAAGACCTGTCACTCTAGTAGTCAATTGCGTCACTACATGTTTAGTGGCTTGAATTTCGGTATTCACAGTATGGACCATGATGATTTTGGGGACCTCAACCAAGATTTTAGGGCTTGCTCAATGAGTTTAGGGTTGCATAAAATCTCTAAAATTGATAGAAAGGGTTTTTGGGGTTGTTCAACAATTTTAGGGTAGGTCCTAAAATAATGAAAAGGAGTTTTGTTGGACTCTTCAACCTTTTAGGGTGTTTTAAAATAATTAGGGACAGAGAGAAGCTCAAGGATGTAAGAGATTGGGATAGATTCAATTTAGAGTTAAAATTATTTAGAAACCTGGAAATAGGCCCTAAATTAATTTGGGGCACTTTTGAAAGAACCCTAAAGTATTTGGAATGGATGCTGATTGAAATGGAAAAGGTTGCCAAAGAATTGATTAGGCTTTATGGAAAGGATCCCAACTAATAAGAATTAGTTTGAAAACCTCAAGCTCTAATACCAATTTGATTTAGAATCCCCTTTAAAAAGGACCCCACAACAATTAGGAATAAGATACAAATGTCATATAAAAAAAATCACAACTGGACTTAATTTAAGGATTCAAGAATTAATAAATTAGGGATTAAGAATTAATTTAATAAAGCCAAGAATGCAATTCTTGAATCAAGAGAATAATAAAAGTGAAAAAAAATGAGAAAGAAAACAAGGGAAACAGTAAAATTAAATTAAAAGAAAGTATAAATTAAAGAAAGAAATCAAGAAAACAAGAAGTAAAGAAGATTAAAGAAGAGAAGGAAGAAGGAGAAGATAGAGAAGAAACTCACCTTTAATGTGAGAGGGTCTTAGGGAGAACTACACCAGCCATATAGCTCTTCTTCAATTAATATTCATTAATTCAAAACTGTCATACAATAAAGGAGGGTGCTCTTTATAAAGACCTAATAAATAAAATACCAGAAGATAACTAAAATACACCTAGACATGTGCTTTACGGCCAGCACTAAAAATCCCTTGACAACTTGTAAAAAAAAATGTGCCAAATACTTTTAAAAGTTGTAAATAACTCCCCTCCCTATGGCCTAAGCCTTATTACATTAATTTTCCCTCTAATAAACCCCTAACACACATGAAATAAAAATTGAAATTAAGTGGGACAGCAAGGCATTCTCCTCCAATTTCTTAGACTTAGGCTTTGGCTTCCAAGGGCAAAGTTCTCTCAAGCCACTGAAAAGTTACTGCATCACACTAAGGACGTGAAACTTCATTATGAGTCAACACTGGGAGGACTATACTGATCTCATTAATCTGACTAACATTTTTTTACGAGGAAGGCGAGGACTAACTATATGAGTGGGTTAAGAAGGTCAAATAGCTGTTGTTAGATGACGCGGGCTGAGGGCTGAGCTCCCACATAGAGGGTGAGATGGGAGTGGATGTAGATGAGTTTATAGACACAAAAGTAGTCTCTATTAAGTGGTGTTGACAGTGATGATGATATTCAGTGGTCCATAGAGTCACCCTCGAAAAGAGGATCACCAACGAGTAGCTGAGGTGGGGGTGATGATGAGGGCACTGGCATGGAGTCATAGACCCGTTTGCTCATTCATAGTAGAGTGAGGATATAATCATTTCACTTAGATTAAGGACCATGAGGCTCATTCGCCCAAGTTACGTTGGCCTCGGACTTATTGGTGGCGAAGGCTTGTTCCTATCTCAGTTATGGCACTGCCGAGAGCTTAGCAAGGACATTCAACAGCTTGAGTATCGGTGGTGATAATGTGACTGGAGGGGTTTATCTTCTGCAATTAGATTGGGTGCTGGTAGTTTTGCATCTTCCTATTGGTATGGGTATCCTCATGAGGATTACGAGTTACGAAACATAAAGCTAGTTGTCTTTTGTTGATTACTTGGGCTTTTGTAAGGGATATGGTTAATCAGTATGGAGGTGGACCTCAATAGTACGTGAAGGGGTTGCCATTATAGTGTCTTTCCACAATTGGGAATGCTGACGTCGTGGTATATCAGAGGTATATTCGAGACCATGAGTCATGGTATCACATTATGTATGATAGCAGTATTTCTACTACCTAGAGGATCAATTTTTAACACTTTTTTTTTCCGATAAGTACAACTCTTATCACTAGATGCATTGTCAACACCATCATAGGGAACCACATAATTTTTGAGGATTATAGAGAGCCCCCTTTTAAAGTTTTTAAAAGGAGGGCTATTGATAGAGGGCGTATTTGGGCATTTATTTGTAATGAGTTAAGTGGGATCTCTATCGTGGATATAAAAAAGGGGTGGGGCAAAAGGATTAAAGATTCCTATTTGTAATCCCCGTTGGGGTGTTGGCTCCTTTTGAGGGATATCTTATCCCCCTTAATTAATAAATTTTCTCTTAGCAAAAAAATAAACACCGTCATGGGGACAACGGTGAAGTTTTTGAGCCACCTTGGACTCCAGGCATCCATTGAAATTTTAGTTTTGCACTTCTGTATAGGAAGACGTGGTTATTTATATATATGACATTATTGTTGTGTTGTGGATGTTTCTTTTTCACTTCCAATCTTTATGCGGGTGTGTAGCACCAATGCATCATTATGTAGAAAAAGTAAGTGGGCTTGACCTATTGAATCATGACATATGCTTCCACATGCATGAGTGTGTATGTTCTAAGGCTATCAGTTTTCAACAATTGATACCTAGGCATGTAATAGTGCTTATTCTAACCTTTCTTGAAGTTTCATTCACAACTTCCTTGGTTTCCTTAGCTTTCATGACCTCCACCAATATTTTCATTGTAGGACATGGGTTTAGGGTTTGGATTAACATATTTATTTGGTGTGGAAGTGGATTTTACCGTTCTCAACGGTTAGTGCACCAGAAGCATATGTCATGAGGGTATCCATTTTCATTAACTATCATTGATAATTGTTTTTTATATGCAATGATTTCTAGGTTTGTATTAGTGCTTATTCTATTATGTCATGAAATTTCATTTATTGTTTTCTTAAAGTTTCCATGGTTTTTGATATGTTTCTACCTACTTTGATACTTTTTTATTTCTTAGGGTACCAATTCAGAAACCTAGAACTTTGATCTTGACTACTCTTTCTTTTTTACCTTGATTTTTACTAAAGTTTGATGCAACCAATGTGAAGTGACTTCTATATGTCCTACCTCACAAAAGGGCTAGGTCCAAAAAGCCTGGGCAAGTTGGGATATTTTAGAATTTTAGGATATGGGGTTTATTTGTTATGAGGCCTAAAGGCCATGGGTAGTTTAGGACTTTAGCTTTATGGTTTTTTATGTAATAAGGCTTGAAAACCAAGGTCATGTATTAGGGTAATTCAGTAACTTATTTTCAGCCAAAGTTTTCTAAGGTCACAAATTGCCCTTTTGGCTAGATTTTGGTGTCTTTACAAGGGATATTTAGTTAAACTTTCAAAAGAGACCAAGATTGTGCAAATCCAAGGTGATTTGGGAAAGTTATGACCAAATTACTAAAGGGGTTCCAGTGAATGATGGGAATAGTGTTGTTATCTTATTTAGAAGTTAGGTGAGTCAAAAGTCAAATATTATGGGGCCCACATAGTGCTGTATGACAGCATCTCTAAGGGGTAGTTTTAGAAGTTCTTTTTTTCATTAGAAGATTTAGGATTTATTAGTTAGGCGTTTCTAAAAGTGATATTTTAAAGTCTATATAAGGGCTACACGACCGCTAGTTTTTTAATGAAGAATGATATAAAAAAAAATTGAGGTTTTCCTTCTTAGATTCATGGTTGTAGCTGTGAATCATCCTCTAGTGGTTGGTGTCCTAGAGTTCAATTGATTGGTGTCAATTGGCCTTCCTTCCCCCCCTCTTCTCTTTAGTCTTCTTCTCTTTATTTCACTATTGCTTATGGTTTTTTATGCTGCTACTTACCTTAAAGGAACGCATCTACTGTGCTGAATTTTAAGCTTTAGAGGTATCAAAGTTATGCTGGAGAAGCTCTACCCTGAACCAGAATTTTTTGGGTCACATAAGACTGTCATTAATCATGGATTTTTGTGTCTTTCAACTGGGTTTTATTCTCCTATAAGCTAGGTATCTACTCCTGTAAGTCCTCTCGATTCCTCTCCCTTAGTGAGTTTCCTGTCAGCCCTAGTCATTTCTTTTCTTACCGTTCTGCTGGAAACTGATGACCAGACCTGTTATTTTATATAAAATCTATACCTAGACTTCTCCGATTAGTTTGAAATTCTGTAGGACTATTTCTCAATAAGCCCTCTACTGGTCTGGAAATTTCCGTACAGTTCTAACAAGTGTATAGGGGTATTTTCTAATTTCATCATTTTGTCCGAGATTTTCCAGAATCTGAACCAGCACTGTTCTTTTATATTATTTTACCTACTCTCCATTGTTTGATCAATCTGAAACTTTATGGAATGAATCTTGACTTCCTAACCTATTTCTGTGTAAAATTTGAGGTTATTTGGGTAGACCTAACACTATCTATGTTGTCAAGGTTGAAGGTTCTTTCTTGCACTTCAGACCTATAGTGGGCTTATTACCTGTAGGAATCAACAGCCCCTAGGCTGTCCTGCACCAAAATTGCATTCCATGTATTCTGTTTTATTCTATCTTAACTTAATACTTTTCGATTTTAAAACATCTCTCCACAGTTCTAAATGACATTTATCTCCTTTTTAGTCGTCAATCGAAACAATTTCATTGGCAAACAACATGCACCATAGGACCTCCTCCTGTATATGCTTTGTCTGCTGACTCAACTAATCCATTTGAAAACCCACTCAATTCTTTCTCAATTGTTATAACACCAATTACTATTCTATCATGCATATCCTTAGTGAAGTAAATATATCCACTTGATACCTTTTTCTAAAACTACCAAATGATCTGTCTAGGTAAGCCTAACATATGTTTTTTCCTTAAAAAACTTAGTGAAGATTTTTCTTCTTCTCTCGTAACTTTTCATCAATCGCTTTAAGAAAAATAAAAATAGTTTCATTCCTCAATTTCCTGACACAAGTCCAAATGGATTTTCTAGTACTCATGCCTTGGAATATGCTCAGCTCAATAGCTCTCTCCCAAAGGCTCATAAGTTTGATCCCATGATAATTGGTGCAACTCAGAAACCCTTTGTTCTTGTAAGTAGGCACCATAATACCTTTCCTTCATTCTTCCAACAATTTTCTTAGTTTTGATGCCTTGGAATATGATCAATAGCTCTCTCTCTCTCTCTCTCTCTCTCTCTCTCAATGTTTCATTCTATTATAATTTTCATCCCATGATAATTGGTGCAACTCTAAAACTTTTTGTTTTTGTAAATATGCACCATGACATCTTTCCTCCTTTCATCAACAATTTTCTTAGTTTTAATAAATCTTGTAATACAATTTAGTTAATCAGATGAACCTTCATGTGCAATGCATTTCCAGACCTTGGTTGGGATACTGGTTGGTCTTAAAACCTTCTTTACCCTTATCTTTTTAAATGCCTCTTTAACTTCAAAAACCTAACCTTATGATAGTACCTGTGCTACTGATTCTTCTTAAACTAGTATTCCCTATGGGATCACCATTTGATAAATTCTAAAAATGGCTCCTTCACCTTTATTTAACCTCCTTGACCTTCACTAAGACTCTTTGTTCCTCACTCTTACCCTCATTCTATCAATTCTATTTACATCCATCCCACCATCTGTAGTACCTTACTTATGATAAAGGTCAGCATACACTTTTAGTTTATCCTATTTACTTCCTTCTTAGCATCTTTTTATCACTTTTATATCTTTCTAAATATTCCTTGATCTATCTTACCAAAAAAAAAATCCCTTGTTCTAATCTTTTGTGAAACCTTCTAACATGATCTCTTAGCTCTAATAACTATTTAGACTACATCATTTCACCATCAAGTTTCTTTAGATGATTGCCCTTTCCTTTTAGACTCTATAATAATCCCTCTACTACTCTTTTAATACAGCTGGCTATTTCACTCCACATGACATTAATTTCTTCTTCTAAACTCCATTTTCATTCTTTGATAACTTATCTCAAAATATTAACATATTTTGCATTTAGGTTTCATCATCTAGTTCTTGGGCAATTAATTTATTATTTCTTTCTCTTCCATCTCTTCCATCTCTTAATACAAATATATAAAATCCCCAGCCTATGTTGTGTTGTTAAGCTCTCTTGCATAACTTTTACGGTCCTTACATGTTGACCATTCTATCCTTGTAGCCAAGAAAAATTATGTGTGGCTCCTATTTGATCCATTTTTAATATCACCAAATTTTCTTCTCGTTTGAAGCAAGTGTTTGTTATTGCACGATCATATACATTGTTGCAAATTCTAGAAGGCATTTCCTGCCTCATTTCTTTTTCACTGTATTCTTCAATAATTCTTATATTTTACACTGGCTTTACCTACATGTCCATTTAAGGCTTCCTATAAATATTCTCTCTCAAGAATTCCTTTCATTAATCAATCATTGTTTTCCCAAAATTGTTTCTTAATAGTTTTATCAACTCTTAAGTTAACTAAGAACTATTTATATTAATTATCACTTTTCTTAAAACAATTTGAATTGATATTATCCTATCGCATATTCTTTTGACATTCAATATTTCATCATTTCATTTTTTTATCAACTATCATCCCTACCCAGTTATTTTTTCTGTCTTCTTGTATGTGCCAAAATATACTCACCAATTTTCTTCACTTTTTTCTGCGTAGTCTCTTAAAGAAAAGCTATATTAACTCTCATTTTCATTATTTGTATCAACTTCATACTTTTACTCGTCAAGGTTCCTATGTTCCAATTTGCTATGCAAATTCTACTTTCTTAAGCTAGCTTTTCTAGCTGCACACTGAAGAAGAATAATCACCAAATACCTTAAAGAGACTTTATATGGGTTCCTTCCACTTACATAACAGAATGAGAATATACATATATATATATATATATATATATATATATATATCTTTTTTTTTGAACAGTAGATGCATTACAAGGAAAATGAGAACAAAAGCACAATTTCACTGGACCCGAAAGCAACAAGAGCTTGACTATGTCACTCTACAAAGTTGGATTTTACACCCAGGTCACCTGATTCTTACTAGGTCAAATCTTACAATGCAAATCCATTTCCAAACTTTGAATCCTAGCATTTGATACCTATAACAATTCAGTTTTTATTTTTTAATGTGTTTTGAATAATAGAATTAAAATTTTAATGACATCTGATATTTATAATATATAGTGGTTGTCTTTCAAATATTATCTTATATAATTTTTTTTTTTTTTTTTGATAAGTTGAAAAGAATTGTGGATATTGAGTAATATATTTCTCAACATGTCACATAAATTTTCACATTGAATTTTATAAGCTGTATGTCGAGCACTCTGTGTGTCTGACTCCAACATGCACCATGTTTGAGATGCGTGGTGCAGTGGAACTTGTGGTTGCCTCATTGGGAAACTAAATATCCACTCCTGCAGTGTGCTTTTTCTCAAAATACTGACCAATGTATCCTTTAGCAATAAAAGTGGGTTTGTTCATCCTCTTACCTTCATGATTTGCATGGTCATAATTATAGGGTGATCTGTTATTTCACGGTAGATTATGGATGTAAGCAGCCACTTAATGATATGACATATTATAGTGTAGTATTGCCCAAGCAACTGCTTTATATGTTGAACACCTTGTATATGCTTGACACCATCTTGGCTCCATGTCCTAGTTGCATGCCATAGTTGAACTTATGGTTACGTCATAGGAAAACCAAAAACCCAGACCTGGGATGTGTCAATTCAGAAATTGTGGATATTAAGTTATTGATCATCTCATCACTTAGCAATAAAGGTGGGTTTTCTTACCATTATCTCTATGATCTGCATGGCCATGATTATAGGATGCTCCATCGTTTACACTGCACTACTGCAGATGAAAAAGGGCTGTGGATGCAAGTGGCTAGTTACAAAATGGTCTATGACTGTAGTCAAAGAATTGCCCTAGTGAATTGCTTCCTACACTTGAAATTTGACTCAGGCACCCTTGTGATAAAATTAGCCTGGTTTTAAACTTTTAGTTTACATATGGGTTAAGTAATTTTTTTTTTTTTGATAAAACATGTTAAATAAACTTTGTTAATAAAATAATTTAACAAGTGTATATGGGTTCTTTGCTGTCTTTTGAAAGAAAACCCAATTGTCCCTACTCGTCTTCATTGAGAGAGGAAGGCAGAATGGGAGCCTAGAGCACCGCTTTCAGTGAGGGCAACAAGGGGTGATCATCACCATTCTTTTTGTGTGGGACAGCATGTCTTATCATCTACTATGTGTCCTGATAGGGCCTCACCTTGCGGGTGTGAATAAATATGCAACAGGAGCTAGATTATATTGAGGAATAGTTTAATTTTGTGAATGACTCAGATTTTTGAAATTTTGTGTTATTATTTGAACTATTTTACTTACTATTTATTTATTGAATTAATTATATTTTGTTTCCCAAGTGTTAAGGCTTCTAGGGAGCCAATCACATACCTGGTTCTTTTGACCATACTGGCCTATGATTTTCATCCAACCCTTTTAGGGAGAAATTGACCAAACCTTACATGAGGGATTTCATCACCTGGTTATTGTCTATAAGAATAAAGGGTATATTTTATTTATGAGGGGACGAGCAAATCCACCCCCCCCCCCCACCAAAAAAAAAAAAACTTTTGCTACCTTTACAAGGAGGATCCTTTACATACCGTTAAACAAAAAGCTAAAAGGACAACACAAAAACGAATCCCACAAGAGGTCATTTCAACAATCTCTAAGGAGTTCTGTCTGACTTAGCTCTTGCATTCCTTAACCCAAAAGACTCTTCTTAAACATGGTGTGTACCCTGTAAGATGGCTCTGCATAATTGTTGGTAGCTCTATTTTCCTTTCCAAAACCCACAAACTGTTGCTGGGATCAGTCTCTCTGTGAATGCTCTTGTTCTCCAACCGATGAGCAACCCCCTTAAATCTAAGGTACTACCCAAAGTCTTGTAAGACAGTAATTTAGGTTTTCATTGCATAGGGACAGTGGATTAAAAGATAAGAAATGGATTCTTCTCCCCTTTACTAGAGCAGACATATATTTGGTTTGTAAAAACCGTGTCTTGCGAAATTATCTGAAGTCAAAATGATCCCCAGTTTTGCTGTCCATAAGAACAGGATCATTGCTGGGACCAAGTGAAACCAGATTTTCTTCCATGAGAAAAGGACTTCCTGAGGGTATTAAAGCAAGACTTCACAGAGAAGACACCACATGTGCCTAGATTCGATTCATAGCCTGTTGTGCTCATCATCTAGGTGAGTTTGCAATGGCATCTAGCCAGCCTGTTCAACAGTAGAGTAGAGGAAAAGAGCCAATCCCCCAGTCAGTTGAAGGTCATCTCAAGAGAGGTTGCTACAGCACCCTTTCTCAATTTCTATCCATGTAATCTGAGACACTTGCCCCTCCTATCCACAGTTACCTTGTAGATATCTGAAAAGTTGAGCTTCAGGGCTGATCTCCACACCATCTATCTTCCCTAAAAGTTTTCTTTCCATTCTCCACCTTCATTCCAATGCATCATTGTAATTCATTCATATGCTTCATGATTCTCTTCCACAAGCATCTATTGTAAAGAGCTGTTGCTGACTTGCTTTTTTGCTTTCCCAACTTGGACCCCATACTTCGCTGCATCAACTGCCTCCAAAGGCTTCCTTCTTTTTCCCCAAACCTTTAGAGCTAGTTACAAATCAGCGCCTCATTTATCTGTTTGTGAAGTGTGAACCCTCTAAACCCGAGACCTCCTTGTTTCTTTGGGCTACAGTCTTATAATCCTCCAAAGGACAATCCGTAGAGTTATCCCATTCTTTCCAAAGAAAATCTCTTTTTAATTATTTTCTCTTTGCTACAGGGACTTGTATTTCTAAAAGGAAGAGAGTAGATCAGAATGCTTATCAAAGAGACCTTAATCCCAGTGATCTTTCCCCCTTCCTACCAAGTGCTTTTGAACTCTCATCACTACCAGATTCAAATCTCTTTCTTTTGAACACTTAATCCCAACAGAGCATACCTACGCAGGGGGCTGGGAGGCAACCAACCTTGCATCATAGGTTGCTAGCCCACATCTCAAGGTTTTACACCTCTCACTCAATCTATGGTGCATTTTGCAAAGTTGATTCTCAAGCCAAAGACCACCTCCAAAAATCTCAACACACCTCAGATGTGGCTTATTTGCCTTTGAGAATCCTGGGAAAATGTCAGCGTCATCAGCAAACTGAAGAAGTCTCTCCTTTGCTCTGTTGCTGTCAATCTCAAAACCTTCCAAAGGCTCCCCTTTCTCAGCTCTCTTCGACATAACCTCTAGGTCTTTAATCATAAGAAGGAAAGCAAAGGGGATAGGGGATCCCCTTGTCTCAAATCTATCGAGTTGCTAAAATAGCCCACGAGGGAGACATTCATGAGCATTGAGAAGGTCACACAACCATAGCAGTTCCTTGTCCATTTTCTCCATTTGAGACTAAAACCCATGCTGTGGAGAAGTAGGTCTTGGAATTCCTTGTTCACATGGTTGTAGGTCCTCTCCATGTATACTTTGCATGATGCTTGGTAGTTTTGTCCTCATTCTAGAGTCAATGTACTCATTGACACATAACACACCATCTAAGATCGATCTACCCTTCGAAAGGCTCCTCGGCTACCCTACAGATTACTAAGGGTTAGGATTTTCTTCAACCTCGAGGATAGCATTTTTGCTTAGATCTTGTACACACTGCCTACCAGATTGATTGGTCTAAAGTCTGGTGTTCCCTCTATAGGAATCAAGGTGTTAAAATTTGTGTTGCTTCTTTTTATTATTTTTCATTTTTTTTTTTCTTGTTATTGTTATTGTTATTGTTTTGTTGGATGTTAGAGGATCTACTAGGAGGGACCCCGCATGGAATGATAGGATCCAACTTAATGCATGGACACATGTCTATGCTGTTTGTGGATCATATTGCAGGACAGGAACCTCATACCCTCCTTGTCCAACCCCCCCGGAAGAAAGATAGTTGTTTTGATGCTTTTTAGCCTCTTTATTTTTGTCAGCAATGATTATCTTTATTTTCATAAAAAGAAATGCATGTACATTGTACAGCTTCTCTTCACTCCTTGTTTCTTGTTTTTATTGTGAGGGTTGTCATATTGCTTTTTCTTTTTTTAATGTGCTGCAACTTCTGCCCTAATTTTTGAACTGCAGAAGGAGATAAAACTGAAGGAACTTCGGAAAAAGAAGGGGTGGAAAAAGAAATCCTGGCCTTCAACACCTGAGGAAGTGGAACTGTTTTTTGGCCTTATCGATATGAAAGTCATAGCTAGGGTTCTGAGGATGGTGAGGATCAGTAGAGAACAGTTGCTCTGGTGTGAAGAGAAGATGAACAAGCTTGATTTATTAGAGGGCAAGCTGCGGAGAGATGGGTCACCCATCCTGTTCCCTTGTTAATGGTGATAGTCCACACACCTTCCAGATATGAAGAAGAATTCCTTCCTTGAAAGATTAGCTCTACAGAAATATTTCATCTACACAGATTACTATGCTGTATCATCCAAAGTATTTACTGGTGGAGTAGTAAATGCTGATTACGGCAATTGGGATTTTTTGTGGGATGTTCTGTTATTTCTTATCCCTTGGGCAAATCCTTAATGCAAACATTTTATTTTTGGAGGGTAAGCGCAGACGTTGTGGTGGTTTGTCCGTCCTGTAAGATCTGATGTTTAAGCATTTACTTAAGAAAAAATGTTGTAGTCTCTCTGTCCTTGCTGCTGGATCACTCAGTAAACCTTAGGCAAACCCTTGATGCAGGCATTGGGATGTTCTTGATGTTTGTATTAATTTCAGTAACTCATTCTGCGCCGAAAGGTTTAATTATAAAAAACAAAAGAAAACAAAAACATAATTAACAAGGATTTAATGCAACTAATACAGTTATAATGTCTGGAATAGAAATCACTCAGTAAGTTGGTAAGGGTGTCATTGTTGAATGCCTGGGATCAAAATTTTATTCTTTTGATAGGTAAAGAAAAGATTATATTAAAATGGAAGATGCACGAGAGATACATTCCCTAACAGGGGCAGGGGTCAAAATCTGATTAATGGGTCTTAGTGAAAACCGGCTTGCTGCAGTGCAACATTTGGCTTTTTTCTTGGTTTGGCCATAATATTGATCATTTTTACCTTTACACAAAAATTTGAAAAAGAAATCAATTATAAAATGGGTGGAATCTCTTTTTCCTTTTTAGTAAACAGAAAAGTAGGGTACAGGTAAACAGCAAGGTTTACTAGAATGCAAATTTTGTGTAAGAAGCGGTTGGAACCGTGTCTATAGTTTGCAATATCTCGATAGAACCAACTAATATATGACTAGATTGGTGTAAGCAGTTGCACACACTGAAGCTGAGTCTTAAAACTAACCCTTGGACTCGAAACAAATATACAAGCAACTACCCAGATGTGTTGCAGAGTGTTAAACAAAAATGCAACTTAACATTCTTGCTGTATAAGAGGGATTGTTTTTATACTGCATCACAGATTGTTCAGAATCACCCATGCCATTCAATCAACATCTTTAGCTGTCTTAATCCTTGGGAGATGAGATGAATTCCTGGTAATGTAGGACAGATGCCACAAGCAGTTTTGTGAGTTACATACAAGAAAGGCAAAAATCTCTAATAGAAATCATGAACCCCGAGAATGGAATTGCGTTAGTAGAAATCATGAGCCCCAAGAATGGAATTGAGTGAAATTTGGTGAGCTTAAGCGAAATTTTGCAAGGATCAAAACTCACTGCTTTGCCGTGAGCACCGCTACTTTTCGCATAAATTCCTTCGTTTAGGCCCTCAAATCAATGTTTTTGCTAATTTTAGTAATTTTCCTTTTTGTTATAACTTTCTATTTAGAAGTCAGAATAAGATCCCGTTTATTCTGGGATGTTTCTTAATGATAGTAGTATTTGCTTTTGTTATTATTTCAATTTTCTATTTTTGGTAAAATTTACCAAATTAGCCTAATTTCATCCCTAACACGAATTAGGGTTTCTTTTCTTTATTTAAAGCATTGTAGCCTTCAAGGTAATTTAGTTTTTCATTAATAAAAGTTTTAGAACGAGTTTATTTTCCTTGGTGAAGTTTAGGGTTTTTCCCAACAAAAGAGAGGATGTGTTCTTCTCTTTGCTATTCTGCTGCATCACCTGGTCACAAAAAACAAGAAAAAATCACAAATTGGATGATCTTAAAATCAAATTAGAACGTTCATACAAATTTAAAATGTCCACTATCTGATTCAATTCATTATATTGTGCTGAATCAGACAAGTTAAGATTATTATAGCAATGCGATTTTTTAGTGTTAACAACTAAAAAAACACGGTGAAACTTTTGGATAATCCATATTTTAATTTCCAACTGTAAAGACTTTAAGATTGAACAACCAGATCTCTTCCCTCAGATCATTTTTATCACATTTAAAAACATAAACATTGATAGAAGGAGAGAACAGAGCAAGTGGGAGGGAGCTAAGGGAGACAAAAATCTGAACACATCAAGTACTAATTAATCTGCAATCTTTAGTACTAAAGGAGAACCACATCTCACATGACAATGGGTCTCTTTAAGTTTTATATATAGTTTGGTTGGTGCTTCATGTTTTAGTTCAAACGTGTAGCTCACGTGATCTTGATCTATTATTCCCAGGTTCTTGCAGAATTGCACATGCAATTAAATCTTCAGCATCTTGCCACTAGAAACTAAACAAAAACATGTACAATGGAAACATGTACGGCCTGATTCTATTCAGTATGTTGTCTCAACTTTATTAAAGGGTCGTTTCCAAAAAATTAAAAATAAACTTTATAATAAGGTTGCCATTGGATTGATGGAATATTGAAACTCTTATCCAAGATTGTGTTTGACTCATTGAGCCATGGGATGGGAAGGGCCATGGTCCTGGAGTTTGAATCATGTCTCAATTCAAGATGGAGAGGAGTCCCAATAGTACCAAATCAACATGTGACACGTTATTTGATAAGGGTGTTTTGGTAAAATAAATGTGTTTATTCTTCAAATTAGCCCAGCCATTAATTTTCTTGCTGATTGGAAATGACTGGATTTCTTTGCATTTGAGAAAAAGATAATTGAACCTCTCTCTCAATTTTAATTAGGGCTGTCAATTGGGTTGGGCCAAGGTCAGCCCGAATTTCATTACATGGGCCCAAACTTGACCTGAGGTAGTCAGCCTGTTTTAAAATCATGGGCTTTGGGCTGAGTTTGGGCTGTTTGAACTTAAATCTCTTTTTAAAAATTGGGCTGATAATGGGCCCGAATTACCCCTAAGTGCTTTGATAATGTGCCTAATTAGTTAAATTTGGGCTACTAATGAGCCAAAAACTGCTCTATCTTTGTTAGGCTATGCTATACCAATATCAGGTCAGGCTAGACTGTATATGATTACTACTTTGGGCTGGGCTGGGCTGAAATTGAGTATGACTGAAATTTGTACCTTCAAGCTAGGCTGGAACTCAGCCCAATCCAAAGTTAGCCTGGTCCAGGACAACCCGCCTCAATTGACACCCTTAATTTTAACAAGAAGTAACAAGATCTTGTGTGACCGCAAGGGCTGTCAACTATCCGATTATTATCCGTATTTGATTCATATTAAATTTGATTATTCAACTAAATATCCAAATCTGTTGAAATTAATATATAATTAATATTTATATTATAATTTTGTAAGACATGTTATGTAAAATACAACATATGAATACTATAGCCTTCACCTTAACCCATTTCTCATCTCCCATTTGTAATTTGAATGAAAGAAAGCTCTCAGTTGCCATTCCCCATTTTCATGTTGATCTATCAATCGTCTTCTATCTCTATAATTCCTAGGTCTTTACTGTTTTTGTAAATATTAGTAAAATATTGGAATTCGATCCAATATTCGATTAAATAAACAAATACAAATATAGATATAGGAATATTCGATTCGTATTTGCTCCGTCAACAGCCCTAGTGACAGGTTGATGCATAGTGTGTATAAGGTTAAAAGTGTCAAAAGAAGTGTTCGGATCAGAAAGTAGATGCCTAAAGAAATGCACCAATTAACACATCACATGTCAGTCAGTCTGTTGTACAGGTCACACACTAGTCACACTAATTTAATTCAAAGAAAATCACTTGGCAAACTAATTAAAGACGAGCAGGTCCCACCGTTACCAAACATTTTCCCCTCCTATTGCCTTTTTATTTATTTATTTATCTGTTTATTCCTTTTCCTCTCCCAATAACGCTCACTAAATTGTCATGTCAATTTTTACCAAAAAAAATACTATAAAATTGTCATGATATGTATCAGTCATTATCTTGGAAATCAAACAAAGAAGGAAAAATCTTCAAAAGAAAATAGTCACTAAAGTCAAATCAAGCTCCCAATCATGATTTGTAAAATCTAATGATAAATCCTTGTTATGGATGGGTTCTCTTTTAGAGGTAAATCTTCCTTATGATTGTTTTCTCTCTCTCTCTCTCTCTCTCTCTCTCTCTCTCTCTCTCTCTGCCGTTGTGGGAAAGTTCCATCGTAATCACTCTTTCTTGGTGTAAAGTAGAAAAGAAGGAAGAAGTGGATGAATTCTTTTATCTTTATTGATTCACCTTGCCGTGTATGCTCTTGAAATTCCCATTATTGTAGTAGTCTGCATGCATCTAGAATAGAAAGAATTCTATCCACTGCTCAGAAAACTTGTCTAGTGGCTTTTCGGTTATGGGAGTAAAACTTCCGTTACGTTGGTTTACACGTGGCAAAAAGCAAAATTAAAAGGTGAAATTGGTGTTCTAAATTTTTGGCATGTGTCAACCACCAAAATTTGTAAAATATGCATAACGTTAACAGAAGTTTAAAGATTAGGAGAGGATTCGGGTCAGAAAATCTTCGACATAGATTTGGTGTGCCCCCTTGACAAACGCCTAAGGTCCGCCCACATGTAAGGGGGTACACATAACATTGAAAAAGTAATTTGCACTTTTTTGGGAGGAGGGGGTGATTTTCACTTTTGATGCTATGTGTCCACCCTTGCATGCACCAAAATTTGTAAAATATGCATAACGTTAACAGAAGTTTAAAGATTAGGAGAGGCTTCGGGCCAGAAAATCTTCGGCATAGATTTGATGTGCCCCCTTGACAAACGCCTAAGGTCCGCCCATGTGTAAGGGGGGGACACATAACATTGAAAAAGTAATTTGCACTTTTTTGGGGGGAAGGGGTGATTTTCACTTTTGATGCTATGTGTCCACCCTTGCATGCAGGTGGACCTTAAGCGTTCGTTAAGGGGGCACAATCAAATCAGAAGGAGAATGATTACCTGTGTTGACACAGACTATGTAAGCGTGCCGTTGATTGACACATGATGTGTTTTTGAATTTGGTCTCTTTTATTTTTTATTTTTTTGTTTTTTTTTTATACTTGAACACTTATTTTAACCCCAACACAACATATGTCAGCTTATAATTAATCATAAACACTACATACACTTTGTCATCGCAGAACGTTTTCTTTCCCATTAGAACGGTTTAGGACACCCATATCTCTCATTATGTTTTTATCATGGACAAAGGATCAGGCCCTACCAGTAATTAAGTCCTACCTTAAGTGACCCTTATCAAATCATTCCAATTATTTTTATTTTATTGTATTTTTTTGGATAATAAAAAATTAAATAAAAATTATGTGATATATCTAAAAGTAATCTAAAGAGGAGAAGATTAAATTAATCTGATCATATTTAGTTCTGCCATAGACAAACTCTTAGGTGAAACCCAATTGGCAATAAGTCATGAATAGTGCATGAGCCAGACAAAAAGATGTGGCAGCTCAATTATTTCACGGGTCCATGGCCCAATCATCCTGTCTGTTATTTTGTTTATTTTCTATTCGTAAAAAAATAAATCAACAACAACAAACAGTCTTAACCCAATTATTTGGGGTTGGCTACATGGATCCTGTTCTACTATTCCCTTTTATTTAAGGACTTATCTGTTGTCAAAATAAATAAATAAATAAATGAGGAATACTAAATTTCTCATGTTTAGTGATCACCAAACTTGACTACGAATTGAACTTCAAGCACCAATTTAACAGCCAATATGTGACACGAAAAATGTTTGTAAAGAGAATAAAATGTAGGATTGCTTGGATACCACTATTGGTAAGCAGCTAAAACTAGTCACACTTGATGGAAAATACGCAAAGAACACAAGCACATAGTGACACTGGCGGAGCCAGGAATTTATCTTTGGGGGGGCCAAATTAAAACTACGATAATTAAATATTTTTTCTTTATACATATTATATATTCTGTTACATGTAGTAGTACAAATATATATATATATATATATATATATATCTACACAATTCAAGATACAATGAAATATTTTTAGTTCAAAAATTTTATATTAAAGAGTGCATCAAATTTAACATATATGAATCAAGATTAACAAAAAATTATTGGATTCCTTTCACTTATTTATAATAAATTAAATATATCTGTATAAAAGAAACAAAAATATTTGCACATTTGCTCCTTATGTAAAAGAAGCACCAAATTCATATGTAAGATTTCAAGAAATGGGAGGTGGTATAGAAATATCTAAGATACCAAAATAGTTATTTACATAAAAAGTAAAAAAGGACATCTTAAGGGGTGAAAGGTAATAGAAGAATATCAAAATATCAAAACCGTTAATTACAAGTATGGAAAATAAAATTAAGGGTTGAGATATAATATAATAATTTCACAAATATCAAAACTTACATTATATCATATTTTTCATGTTTTTAGTGAACTGTAATAGGACCCAACAAAGTACTTGCTAGGCTTATCAAAATGACACTTTAGTTTGATTTTTAATTTTATTTTATGGTTTAGTATAACTATAGTATATACTTGGCTGTAAAAAAAGGAGAGTGGATTGTATCCACTCCTCTTATCTTATGCTCTTCTCTGCCCCTTGTTAGGGAGCAGGCACATCAATACCGACAAATGATCGAATACAATCCTCTGTGTTGAAAAAGAGAGTGAGGAAAGGTTTTGGTATGCTCTTTATTTGAAATTCACTCCTTTGAACGCCTTAGGTTTACTGGGTGTCAGGAAGTAGATACATCAGTGCCAAAAGGTAATTTAACTTTTCACAATGTGTCAACTCCTGACACCCAACAAACATAAGGTGTTTTCATAGCCTGATTGAGAGGACACAGTATATATATATATATATATATATATCTAGAGAGAGAGAGAGAGAGAGAGAGAGATGAAGCTTGGGGGGGGCCACTGCATACAACTGATGTGGACCACAGAAATAACCGTTGAGAAAAACCAATTTTTATTATATTTTAGTGAAACTTGGGGGGGTCATGGCCCCCTCCCGATCCCATGTGGGAGAGAAAAAATTGGGGTAGAGAAGATCTGAGTGAGAAATCTAGGAGATACATAATTGAGAAAAAATAGGAGTAGGAGAGGAATAACCATCTAAGAGAATAAAAAATGAATAGAAAGAGAGGCATATGACAATTTTCCCAAAACACTGAAAAACTAGGAGGAATTGTCCACATAACAACAATTTACTTTAGTGTATATAAATATGAAGAATGAATAGTCCTATATTTCTTCAAGATTTAACCTAGTGAAGTACCTGCTGGATTTGAAAGTGTTGTGACTCCTTTCCATTTGAAAATGGAGAGGATTCAAACTACTCCAATCATATGAATGAACATGGACATGTTTCTAGCCAAAATTTGCCAACAAATGCAAAGTAAAAGGCAAAGCAAGTGGACATGTTCTAGAAGCTTAGACCTTGTCTTTGCTTATATCACGTAATATATAAATTTAACATATATTTGTTCTTTTAGTCAGGATTGAGAGACCCTAATCCTTAAACGTTACTTTCTATTAAAAATTAAAAAATTAAAAATCACCAAAAATAAAAGGAAGAAGAAAGAAAGTCGCGGCCAATACAAAAAAGGATATGGACGGCCCGGGTTGCAGACAATGACCCCCACTTGTCCCTCCCTAAAATTCCGTGGAGGGCGGGGCATAGCACTCAAACCCTAACATCATTATAATTTTTAACTAAAAAATTCTGTTGCGTCTCAAGCTCTCGATCAATCCCTTTCTTCTCTCCTTCTCCACAAATATATTTTACGCGTATAAAATCTAAATATTAATCAGACAAAAAACAAGAACCTAGAACCTAGTTGATTGAAAGGAATATATGAATTGCCAAATCCAATTTCTTCGTTTCTAACCAAACCAGCTTTCTCCTAATAAGTTGACCTTTGAATATTGAAGCACCCACTCCCTTTTTTCTTCTTCTTTTCCCTGCCTTCCATGATGTAGGATGTGATGTTTTTTTTCAATGACCCAGTCCATTTTACAAGTTTCTTTACTATTTTAAAACAAAAAAAAAAAGTGTTTATTTTTAAGTTCATCTAAATTAATCACATCAAGTCACTGCATCCTTTATTAATCTCAATTAAAAGTGTGCAAAATTTTTTTATCATATTTTCGCATATAAAGTTTTGCTCTTTTAATACAGTTGCTAACTTACCCATTCACCTATTTAATAACTCCCCCCCCCCCCCCCTCCCAACACACACACACACACACAAAAAAAAGAAAAAAAACTTAAACTTGCCATATAACCATCAAAATAAAAATATTGGATAACACTATGAGGTGTTGAACAAGACAGTGTTTCTTTACGTCCAAACAGAAAATTACAGCTTTCTTCCATCCAACACAAGAGAATATGTTGAACCAAACAACCATACTAGTGCAAACCGTAATCATCTTCTATCCACAATTCAAAATGGTCCGAACTCGAACCCTAAATCCCATAACAATATACAAAAAACATTTATCATCGTGGATAATCATTTTTGCTAACTTGCACCAAGTGCTCGTATGTCCTACCCAGGGGTCGTCGGTCCTTCCAATTGAATTATCGGGTAGGCCCAAGCTAATGGGGCACACATTAGCCATATCCCTCCAATGGTCATTGCAAGATCTTGTAGGGCATGGCAAGACGTCTTGCGAGCTGTAGAGGATCTTGTGGCCTGATCAGACGACCTCTACTTGTAGCGCATGTAAGTACCTCGCCCTCTCTTGTGGCGCATGAGCGAGCCATCCAAAAATTCCTGCTCCCCCTCTAATTTTGTTCTGTTTTTTTTTTTTTTTTTTTTTTTCCTCTTTTTCTTGGCTTTCGCCTCCGTTACTTCTTCTATGCTTTCGATTTCTCTAATTAATCTCGATTTAGTTTAACCAAAAAGAGCAATTGAGGCTTTTCACTACCAGCACTGATCCGTCTCCCAAGTCCGGCGAGTATAGCCTGAAAACCCTGACATCGCCGCCGCCGACGCTGATGCTGAGGCGGTGGACGAAGATCTTTGCCGCCTGAAAAGTTTGCGATCGTAATCGGCGCGTTTCTCGGGATCCGACAGCGTCGAATACGCGGCGTGAATCTTCATGAAATCATCGGCCGACGTGTCTTTCCGATCGATCGCTACCACATCGGGATGACAAATTCGCGCTAATCTCCGATACGCCGCTTTGATCTCCTGACAACTGGCGCCCATCGGTATACCTAGAACCTCGTAGAGCGAGGCCGATGAAGCCATCTTGGAAGAACAGAGGTACGGAGACCTCGTCCTCTCCGCCGATGTGTAAGCAGCAGCGATACGAGATGGCCGGAATCTGACACACACCGGAGCTACGGCTGGAGTTGTATTGACGGCGATTTTGGGGCTAAGGAAGCGAGGAGAGGAACGGAGAAACAAGGGTAAGGACCCGGCTTCCATGATACGGGGTGTGGTGTTGAACAGTTGAGATGTAGAAGGAAGGGTCACCGGGCTTTGAGTTCATTTATAGAACGAAGAGATTCCAACTTGAATGGGGAAGAGTTAACCCCGATTAACCCGGTTAAAGTAGAACAATTTTTTTGACATTCTTATCCATAGGTCTGACTCAGCAAGTTGGGCTATAGATTGGGCTATAGATTGGATGACACATCTACATCGCATCCCCTCCCCCGACCGCTCCTTTTCCTCTCCATACGATATGGAAATAGAAAGAATCTTGATATTTTCTTTAACATGAGATTATTAAAAAACAAAGATCCATGTCGTCTTCCTTGGTGAGCTTAATCACAAGAAAGGAATAGAAATCATTTAAGATTTTAAGTGTGTTTGGATAAATATACCCATATCAATATAGTACAGTTCTTTTTTAGTAATACAAGTGCGTCAATCAAAATTTGAAATTACTGAATTAAGGAATTTTGAAAAAAAAAAACCATTAGAAGGTTTTGAAATAATAAAAATTATAGTGAAATTGGGAAAATATTAAAAGTAAAATAAAAGTATATTTTAATTAGCATTATCATGCACTTAGTGCTCAAAAAACTTTAAAAATAAATAGTTATAACAGGTAATGAATAAGGATCTTGCATAGGTGTTGCAGCATAATACATGATTAATTATCACATAAAGTTAATTATATAATACATGTACATTTGTGCCACAATTTCCTTAATACCATTTTGAGTGCTAAAGTTAGAAGTCTTACTCAAGTGTCTCATTAGATAGATTCCATTTTAAAGGAGATGCACTCTCCTATCCCAAAGGCTTTCAATTGGGCCAAGTTGGCCCGAAGCCAGACATGTTTGGCCCGAAAAATAATCGAGCTGGGCCAACCTAATTTCAGATTGGGTTAAATTTGGACCCAACTTTTAGGCCCAAAGTTTTATTCGGGCCAAGTTTGGGCATCCTAAAGTTCAACCCAAGGTCCAACCCGATCCTACCCGAATTAGTTGGCAAATAATAAATTTATTTATAGGGTGATATTATATATATATATATATATATATATATATATATATATATATATATATATATATATATATATATTTTGTAAATATATTTTTAAAAAAA
>JAOXJP010276549.1:0-18812 GCA_025762735.1 Platanus orientalis
GAATAATCAAGAAAGAAGAGAGAAAAAGAGAAAGAGAGAAGATCGTGGGGAGAAGAGAGAGAAAGGGTAGAGAGAAAATACCTATCCCAAATTGTGGACACCAAAACCCAACTTCATTCTTTCAATAATCTTTAAATCTGATTACAATCCTATGTTTCATGCTACTTATAATAACCCCTTAAGACTCTTATTACAACTAGGACTCTTATTACCCACTTACAATAATTTCAAATAATCCCAAATAAATCCTTATTTGCATCTAGATCCTTGGCAAATAAATGTTTTATTACATAAAACTCCCTATTACATAAATACCCTATAAAAATAACCCTAAACAAACCCAAAAACAACCCTAAAGTTTCTAGAAACAACCCTAAAACTTTATATAATTCCTTCAATAGTTTCCAAGGCCTTTTCTAGCTAGTTTGAGCTTAGGCCTCCAAAGAGAATTACCATTTTCAACCAAGTTAGGGCTACTGCATCAACTCCCATCCTCTTAGAAAACTCAACCCCGTTGAGTTAGGGTAGAGGTCCAATAATCCATGGTCTATCATGTGGTGACGATTGCACTGGAAAGGAGCTAACTTTCTTCTTCTTGGTCTACACTAGATGTGCCTTTTGGAGAGCAAACATGGGATGCATAACTCTTAAAATTCTTTTGGCTCCTCTTTCTCGAGCTTCTTCATATTCCAATTACTCTGCTTCTAAAATCATCTCATTAGTTGGTTCATATACTTCTTCTCATAAATCATCATCCTGGGTCGGCTTCTTATTTGTAATTCCCACAACCTTACTAGGACATCGAGACTTGTGGTGCCCAAAGCCCTTGCAAGTAAAGCACTAGTCTGTCTTGGGTTTGGACATAGATCCCCTATATCTAGATGGTGAAAATTGACATGAGGATATAGGTAGTGAAGAAGTCTTGGTCTAATGTATAAACCTACTAGAAGATGAATAACCAGTTATGACACCTTTAAAAGAATTCTCCACAATAGACAATTTATAAGACAGGTCCTTCATGTTCTCACTGATCTGGTATGTCACCTATATTGCATCATCCAAAGTAGGGAAGTGAGTGAAAATCAAACCCATGAAAAGTTGAGGATGCAATCCTTACCAATACATGGCCACTAAAGCTTCATATGTCCACTTGAAACCAACACGGGTCACCAAATTTAGGAATTGCCTTGTGTACTCTTCCACACTTACGCTCCCTTGCTTTAGTTGGTTCAACTGAAGATAAGCTCTCTGCTTGTAGTCCCGTGGCTCAAATTGTTTCTTCATTGCCAACTTCATCTCATACCATATAGTTAACCCATGGCGGAGTAACTCTGCTTGTAGGATGCCCACCAAATGCGTATCATCCCCTTTAATTTAGCTTCTGCAAATTAAAGTTTTCAATTGTCTAGCACATCATACCATCTAAAGAATGCCTCAATGTTGTGAAGCTAGTCATGAAACTCATCCAGGTGCTGATCACCTCCAAAATCATATACATCTAGCCATGCATGTTTCTCTAATTCATGATGACTAAGACCTTAGTGGTTCACAAATCGAAATTGAGGCTCCTGCCATGGCAGAATTATCTCATATTGAAATTGGTGTGATGGTTCACTACCTAGGGTACTAATCTATTGTCGTGGAGGGGGTACAGAATCCCGCAATTCAACTGTTTGATTTGGGCCCTTGTCAGACTTGTCTCTCGTCTGTAAAATAGTTGCGAACTTCTCTATTTGTGTTTGCATGGCAGTTATATTAGCATTCATAGAGGTTTCTAATCCGTCCATCCGAGCATTCATTGTGGTATTTAATTGAGCCATGTCTCTCCGGATAGCATCAATCTCTCTATTATAGTCATCCACTATTGAGGACAAATAATTGTTGGTAACCATGGTGGATATAAATGCAAAATAAAATTTTAGGGCGTGCTCAAGAATTTTAGGGCTATAGAAAACCCTTTTCAAAAGACCTCAAGGATTTTAGGGTAGCCCTAAAATCATGGAAAGGAACCCAACATAATCCAAGAAAGGTTTTAAGGCCAAAAGGATTTTAATCACCAGAAGGAAGAAGGGTTTAAGGGCCCTTGAAGAAATCCCAAAATTTTAGGGTCTCAAAATATTCTCTTTTGATTTCCAAATGGCCAGGGTTTGGCTTTTGATGTGGGTTGCCAAGAGAATAGTAGTGATTCCTTATTGAATGTGAACCTTAAACAGAAGCAAAACAAGGATTTAAATCAAGAAAGAAAACAATAACCCAAATCTGAAAAATCTATGGCAGATGTGAAAAATGACCAAAATATCCATGATCGTGCGTCAGAAAATTCTGTGTTTTTGCAAGGTGAATCTTATGTCTATAATGTACTACTGTTCCAAATTTCATGAGTTTTGGATAAGAATTGATATTTAACTTTATATAAGAAAGATACTGTTGTAGGGTTTATTTAAGAAACTAGAAAATTGTAAGGAGAAAACAATTCAAGAACGATGTGAAAACAAAGAAAGAATTCAAAAAACCAATATAGATGGAAACTATATTAAAGTAACAACAAAACCCCAAAGAAAATCACACAAAGAAGGGGTCTAAAGTTTGATTTTAAGTTCATAAGTTTAAGTTCAGGAAAACCCAACAAGAATGATTTTTGAAAGGTTCTTTAGAATTTCTTGGTAAGAGAAGATGAAAAGAAAGTCCATGGATGCTGATTTCAGATTTAAAAATCAAGAACTTAATCAAGATTGTTTCTTAATGATTCTAGGTAACCTTTAATGCAAGAAAGAGTAATCAACAATAAATAAATAAAATTTCAACAAGAAGAATAATCAAGAAAAAAAAAAAGAGGAGATCGTGGGGAGAAGAGAGAGAAAGGGGAGGGAGAAAATACCTGTCCCAAATCATGGACACCAAAACCCAACTTCATTTTTTCAATAATCTTCCAATCTGATTACAATCCTATGTTTCATGCTACTTATAATAACCCCTTAAGACTCTATTGCAACTATGAATCTTATTACCCACTTACATTAATTTCAAATAAACTCAAATGAATCCGTGCACCTAGACCCTTGGCGAATAAATGTCTTATTACATAGAACTCCCTACTACATAAATACTCTATTAAAATAACCCTAAACAAATCCAGAAACAACCCTAAAGTTTTTGAAAACAATCCTAAAGCTTCCTATAATTCCTTCAATAGTTTTCAGGGTCCTTTTCTAGATGGTTTGGGCTTAGGCCTCTAAAGAGGATAAACCATTTCCAACCAAGTTAGGGCTGCTACATCAAAAACCCTTCAAAAAGAAGTCCAAAAGGATTGCTCTAGGAGGGGGTGATTTGAGCATAAATTCATCCCAGAAATCCCTTCAGCCGATAACTTTACAAGTGCAGCACAAAGACTATTATACTGGTAGCTCCTTGAGTCTTTAGGCTTTAATCTTTAGCATAGTAAATGCACTTGTTTATGGTGAACAATAGCATAGAAAGACTAGAAATAAGAGAATAAAGGGAGAAAAGGAAGGAAAAAGAGGAGAAGTAAAAGAAGAGGAAGGAGGGGGACTAATCAACACCAACCGATTGGGGCTCTAGGGCACCAACCAATAGCGGAAAGAGTTAAGCACCAACCATGAGAAAACGGATAGAGTAAAAATAAATAAATAAACAAGTTTTACTTCTTGAAAACTGTTCTACTACAAGTCGTATATAGCTCCCTTATAAGGACTTTAAAACATCACTTTTTTTTTAAAGGTAAGGATATCATTTATTGAAAAAGCACAACTTAAAAGCAACAACATAAAGCGTACAATAACGTGTACAATAATGATTATCACTGCGTAGGTGATACAACAAGATGACTAAAACCTAGCAACAAAAACCAATACAAATACCACTCCTCACTCCATATAGATTCCCATTCAACCTCTTCAAAGTTACTCCATACCGAGACCCATTCCCAGAGTAGTTTGAAAATATATAGCACCACTTCATTCTAACACAATACTTATCCTCAAAAATCCTGTTATTTCTTTGCGTCCACAAACCCTAACAAATAACCTTCAGAATGCCACACCATTTATAGATGAGGAGAGACTCCCCAACCCACTAATCCACCAACTCATTATGAGTTCATTCTAAAGACTTGGGAACACCCACGAAATTTGTAGATGGGAGAGGAAAAAATACCATACCATTTTAGCTATAAAACAATAAATGAAAAGATGACTCACCGATTCCTCCTCTTCCATGCAAAGTATATATCTATTTGCCAAGTTTTATCATCTACTCTGCAGATGATTAAGAGTTAGAATTTTATCCAAGAAACTATTCCAAATGAAAAATGACACTCGAGATGGAATATCCGAGTTCCCAATGCCTTTAGGGGGAATTGAGAGCCAAGGATAATTAGACAACTTCTCATAAAAAGATCTAGTGGTAAAATTACTTTTTCGACTCAACTTCCAACACCATCCATCTTCTCTATTAAGAGTAGGATAAAGATCACCAAGGGTCTCCATCAGGCCTATCAACTCTCTCACTTCCCAATCATTAGGATATCTTCTCAATCTAGGATCCCAACAATTCTCATTACTATCAAAGCAATTAACTACCAAAGCATGTGGATCCAAGGTCAGTCAATAAATATTCGAATATACCTACCTTAGCGGAGTCTCCCCCACCCACAAATCCTACCAAAATCTTATATTCTCACCTGCTCTTAGTTGAAATTTGATACACTTCCAAAAGTCCTCCTTGCCCGCCATGATAGATTTCCAAATCCCGCAATCATGTCCCCCTCTCACCTTATTAGCTTCCCAACACGATTTCTCCCTAAATCTAGCCACGATCACCCTACGCCATAAACTAACTCTCTCCATACCAAATCTCCATAACCATTTAGTCAACAATGCCTTATTGGTGCATACAAATCTTTTTAATACCAAGACTACCATACCTCATTGGTTTACAACAAGTATTCCAATCCACCAAATGATATCAATGATGATTTGGATCATCATCCCAAATAAATCTTTTAAACACCATCTCCATCATATTTGCAATTGACACCGGAAAGGTAAAAAGAAATAAGAAATCATTGGGTATAACAGCTAATGTTGCCTTGATCAATGTTAATATACCTCCTTTAGATAAAAGCAGCACTTTCCACGCATCCAATCTTGTCATTATCCTTTCCATCACAAGCTCCCATAATTTTTGGATTTGTAGTTTGCTCCCAATGGAAGGCCTAAGTAGGTAGAAGAGAGATAACCAATTTACACCCCAAAATCCATGACAAACTCAATATCACACTCCTAACCATAGAAACTCCTAATTTAATGAAAAACTAAAAAAATACTAAGACATATAAAATAATAAAAATTATATATATATATATATATATATATATATATATAAACTTCTAAAAGAAACCACCCCTATAGAGATTGTCGTACAGCTCTATGTGGGCCCCCTTACTTGACCAAATCTTCATCCTACCTACTTCATAACTTCTAAATAAGAGTCCCCCATGCAAGTTGTCAACCAACCATATACTTCCCACAAATTTCCCAAAATATCCTTGGCTAAAAAGCCTTATTACAATAAAACCTATAAATTAACAAATCCTAAACTACCCATGGCCTTTAGGCCTTATTACAAATAAACCCCAATATCCTAGGACTCTAAAATACCCCCAACTTGCATGGGCTTTTGAATCTAGCTCTTTTCTGAGGTGGACCATATAGATGTCTCTTAACATTGGCTGCATCACATATAGAAATTAGACCATCAAGTGGACCAATTAAATGGCTGGATCTCTTAATTTTTTTTAAATATTGGTAACAGAAAAATATATTCAAAAAATGAAAGATGAATACAATAGGAAGAAGGAAAGACAGAAGGTTAAAAAACCCAGGCTCAAACAGAGCCTAGATAACCAATGAAATCTGGCCACCTCCCTATTAACAAAACATCCCTCATCACAAGACTCCAAAAAAATAATAAGTAATAACAAAGAAATTAAAAAAAGGCACATTCAACCTGCTCGAGATCAATAACACCATAAATCCCCATTGCAACCGCCCAGCACTCAATACTTTCAGTCATTTCACCATCTCAAAACCTGAAAAGCAACAGAATACCCCCGATCCGCTAAACAAGACTAAGCATGAAAAGATAAAGCTAAATTAAGTTTAGGGACTCTTCCCCAGCATCATCTCCCCTTCCCTTGTCTAAGCTATCAATCCCAATCAATACTAAACCTTTACTTTAACAGATTTCTCCATTGATGATCAGACAAAAGCATCTACTAAATGGCAAATCATATAACAGAATACAAAAACTAACATCTACAAAAGCATAAACCTGATACCTACCAATATAATTTAGCATAAAATCAAAGGCTTTTCTCGTCTCTTCCTGACCCTCTGCACCCTTCTTTTCATTTACTTTCCTGATGAAACGTATGTAGCACCGCCTAAAGATCCAATAACGTGACAATTAGATTATATAGAGCAATTGGGTTACATAGAGCACAAAGATAAATAAATCTAAGCTAACAATTAGCTTCCTAATGAGATAAATCTGATATCTTCTAATCAATCATTATCCAGGAATAAAAATATATATTAAAAATGGATTTTTTTTCTTGAAGTGATCATGAATAAACCAATCTAATGTAAAGAAGTAAATTTACTAAAGCATTCCATGAACAACTGGAAGTAGTAAGGAGGGACATGGCAGCTTGCAATTAACGGCAGATATGGCCCTAAATAGAGCAGAATGGTGGAACAGGATTCATCAAGCCGACCCCAAATAGTTGGGATAAGGCTGTTTGTTGTTGTTGTATTCCATGAACTTAATACAACCTTAGATCCATCAACAAAAAAAGGTACACACTCAGTTCCAAACATTCAATTCTTCATAGAATATTATATTGGTTTATCCAAAGCATCAAAAGTGAATCGGGTGATTGATTAGATTCATACCTGCTTTTATATTATGGGAACCATGGGAAGAAAGTGATGAAAGAAAATTTGAAGGTAAAGTCTTGGAAACGAGAAAAATAATCAACTTTATAAAAATAAAAAAAAAAAGAAGGCTTACACAGATAATGGAAGAATTCTTTTCAAGAAGGGATGCAGCTTAATAACTAAAATTTGGAGCTGGACAGGGGGTACATAAAGAGAACTATTTACACAAAGGGGGGAAGGACAGCACTGGGTTTCATCAAATTAAAATACCAGTGGGTCATCATGTGGCAATCCAAAATGCAGGGATTGGAGGAGGTGGTGATGTGTTTTAGAGCTGACATGAGAAATCTGATTTTGGCTATGCACATCGCCTCCTTTTTTTTTTTTGGATGATGAATTACAAGTGTATACAGAAACCACTCTGGCAAGAGGGGTATGTGTACCATCAAAATCAAGCAAAAACACAAATAACAAGGGAATAGATGGCCAGCTGCACAAATGAGGTCTAACAACAAACCTTAACAGCTAGTTCATCTGCCACAGATTAAATCGACTTTTTCTCCATTGAAACAAGATGTTCAACAAAAAAGATGTGGTTCTCTCACAAGGTGAGAAAACCTCAAAAGGCCACTCATTCCCCTAAAGAACCATCCAATAAACCATTGAGGAATCACCATTCTCGAACATCAGATACATCCCCAATGGCAAAGATGCCGCTTTTCGAAAAGACTGGACACAGCCACAAAACATTTGAGAATGCACCCCAACAATCTCATATGATGCTGTGAATCTATGCAGAAAATGAGAATATAATCCGCAAACTGTAGATGAGTATCCACAAGCCCAGCATTTTCCAATCAAGATACTCTCCACAAGACCGCCTTGCACTGTTTACAGCTTACATGCATGCATCACCATAAACACTATTGATAAATTTGCATAATGTCAAATGGATTTAATGATGATTTTATTGTTGTAATGTAGACAAAATTGAAGAAACCACATTTTTCAAAAGATCTCATATAAATGATACACAATTAGACACTACACTTTTATACATTGTATTTGTATGATGTGGCCTATTCTACACTTTTGACAAGTTTTTTTACTCAAAAAAGTTATTTTCTAAGCTTTTAATAATAAAAAAATATGACATAACACAAAACTTTGAAAATAAATAACCAAATGTACATGATTTGGTCTTAGATATTTTATTAGATGATATTGATAGGCTGAGTCTACAAGATGCCAAAATTTGGTATTTTTTTCTAAAACAATTTTATAATTTTGATATTAAAAAATATAAAGATCTAAAATAAATCATTTATGGGAAACGAAGAGAATATACAATATACATTACTTTGTTTATTCCATCATATAATGTATTTTTAAATTTTAATATTTTTAATTAATAATAAATTTTCAGGAAAAAATTTGAACCCAGCCTAACCTTATGTGAATGCTATGATATCCAATGTTTTTTTATCATTTCCTAACTTTCTGTGGATATAACATTAATCTTATTCATCAAAAAAATTGTTGTTCTAGACAAAAGCGACAGCGTATGTCACTAGGTATCGAATCGTGAACCATTATAGATGATTGTCTTGATGTTGTAATGGTACCTAGGTTCAAGGTTCAAAATTTCGGTCAGACCAAAATAAGACATGTCGAAAATGTTGGAAAGAGATATGTAAAAATCGTGGAAACGTAGGAGGCATATTCTAATCTAATTACATAAACATAAAAAAACAAATAGATTCATTAAGAATGACAACTTATATTAATACACTAGTATCACAATATTCTTAATAACTATACATGCATATATTTGGATATTGGTACATAATGGTAGACAAAAATCTAACAAAATAAACAAAAGGAACAAGTAGATTCTCTTCCTTTTCTTTTTTCTTCTCCTCTCCTTACTCTCCTTCCTTTTATTTTCTTTGGAAATTATTGTTTTTCATGTGTTTTTTTAGCAAGGCCATTGTTTTGGTGCAACAATAGTGGCTAGGGCTGTCCAACGTGAAAACGCAGGTTCAAGTCCGATGAGCAACCACTATGCAAAAAGCCAAAGGTTAGGTTTGTTTCCCGTCCATCCCTCCAAGCACCCCGTAATTATGGGACCAACACTGGGTAATGACCTTTTATATGCGTTTTCAACATTACAACACAATATTGACATTAGGCAATAATACACAACAAAAGGGGAATATTTGTTCGACACGTCAACATTGTACATCATGTCAACCGAAAATTGAAATTTTATAATATAGTTAATGTTTCGTGTTGGTGTAGGTATATGTCGTGTTAGTCTCAAGGTTCAAAATGTTGGAGTCGAGGGAAATGTCGGTCAGGCCAAAAATAAGACATATTGGAAATGTCGGAAATATCAAAAAGAAATATTATAAAAATCATGGAAATTTAGGAAGCATATTCTAATCTAAATATATATGCACAAGAGAACAAATAGATTCATTAAGAATGGCAGCTTATTTTAGTACACTTGTATTATAATATTCTTTAAAAGTACACATGCATACATAACGGTTGACAAACATATTATAATCTAACATTATAAATATAAGGGAACAAGTAGATTCTCTTCCTTCTCTTTTTTCTTTTCTTCTCCTTTCTTCTCTCCCCCCATTTACTTTTTTTAGAATTTATCGTTTTTCATATAATTTTTTATCATAACACAATGTCAACATTAGGAAATAATATATTGGGAAAGGGAAACATTCGCTCAACATGTCGACATCATAAATCACGTCATCCGAAAAATGAATTTTTATAATATATTTAATGTTTCATGTTGGTATAGGAATATGTTGTGTCGGTCTTGGTAGACATGGACATATGTTGAAAGACATATGAGACATTTGATACCATGATCGGACTTGGTAGACATGGACATATGTTGAGTGACATATAAGACATTTCAAGACATTTGATACCATGCCTAAGTCTATTGGTGCTTATTCTATCATTTCATAAGGTTTCAACTATGGTGTCCATTATTTCCATAATGTTTCCATGGGTTCCATAACTTTTACAGTTTCCATAGTCTTCCATACGCTTCCACAAATTCATTCTACTTCCATGGATAGTGAAATTCAGAACAAAACCAAAGCTTTAAACCTTGAATGGGATGGAATGGAGCATAACACACACTTCCTGTATAGAAATGGCAGGGTTAATAAAAGAATTAGCAATTTGAAGAAAAAAATTTTGTAAAGACCTCTTGGTTCTATGATCCAAACCCAGTGTGAGCTTCCAAACAAGAAAGGCAAACTTTTTTCAAGAACAGAAATTTCATTTGCTTTGAGAGCGCTAAGGTTTAGTGTAAAAGTGTAGTTCTAGGATAAAACATAGCAAATTAAGACTCACAATATTGTTAAAAAGATATATTTTTTTCTCATTTTATAAGAAAATTTCCTTAAAAGAGGAAAAACCAAATTAAAATGACACCGACTCAGGTAAAGAAATCCCAACATACACACACACCAAAAAAAAAAAAAAAAACACTCCCGTAACAGCACAAACTAAGGAACCAACATTGGAATGAGGCTGAACACATGCCATACTAAAATGACACCAACTCAGGTAAAAAAAACCCCAACACACACACCCAAAAAAATAAAAATAAAATCTCCCATAACAGCACAAACTAAGAACCCAAAAGGAAACCAACATCAGAATGAGGCAGAAACCTAGGAACCACCACAACCACATACAAACCTGAGCAGACACCATAAAAAAATTAAAAAGAACTCTTAAACCAAACATAAACAAGCTCATCACACATACACCTTAAAACCACCAACTCCTGGAAAAACCCAAAGAACATGCATAAACAAGACCCATCCCCCACGGTCCCATGCACTCCTTTAGTGCAAAATCTGGTCCAAAAAGGACCCTAACAAAGAGACCAACAAAAATAGAAGATAAGAAACCGAAATGAGGAAACCCTGCAGCCCAAAAACAATGAGAAAAAACAAGATATAAAGTTCTTTTCTCCCACAAATAAAACCATAGCCACTTTTAATTTTCCACTTTCTGAAGCCAACAGTTCAACTTTCCAAATCCTCTTCGGAGAAGAAAGCACCCCAAACCCAATTAAATGGAAAACATTCTCATTTGAATCCTACAACAACATCCCTCGACAGAGACCTATTACCGTCATTAAATAGCCATAGGTTTCATATTGTAAATGATATGTGTGTATATATATATATATATATTGAAAATAGTAACGAGAATTTTATTGAAAGAGAAAAGGCAACCACAACAAACACAAAAAAAAAAAAACAAAGTTCACCCAAAAAGTAAAACAAACAGGAGGACAACAACAGAAACAACAAGAAGAAAAACAAAAACATAACGAGGATTACAACTCCTCACACCATAACGAGTACCAATCCCCCTCCACAAAAACATCCCTAACTGAACACCAATGAAATAGAGCCTAATGCATGGAAATAATCAGATCCTCTTGGCTTCTTATCTTGCCTTCGAAAATTCTCAAGTTTCTTTTCTTCCAAAGACCCCACAAATAGCCCCCGGAAGTGTCGACCAAATGATATAGGGAAAAACCTTTAAATCTCGTAACCATCATCCCGATATCAACTCCTAAAAGTGACAAGGAGCAGACCAAGGGAACTAAAGGTGTGAGAGAAAGAAGTTCCAAACCCTAATCACTAGATCATAATGCACAAAAGCATGGTCCACCAACTCCTCATCCTTCAAGCAAAGGACACATCTATTTTCCAAATTCCATCCTCTATTCTATAAAGGTTTCAAAGTGAGAATTTTATCCAGGTATACAGTCCACATAAAAAGGCTACTTTTGAGGGCATCCCCAGGATCCAAATGATTTTATGGGGAAACAAAATGGAATGATCAATAACCAGATATGAGTAAAGGGACTTCGAAGTAAACCTACCTTTGCAAGAGATAAGCCACTCCCAACCATCGTCTAAAGATGGATCCGGCCTAATGACATCCAAAAGCTTAAGCAATTCCATTAGCTCCCCCATCTCCAATCATTAAAGTTCTTATGAAGTCTAGGAGCCCAAATATTACGTGAAAAATCAAAACAATCTACAACCTTATCTAAAGGATCAATAATCAAACCATAAATGGTCCTAAACGACTACTTTAAGAGACCATCCCCCACCCACTGATCCTCCCAAAATCTAATCTCTCTGTCAAATCCAAGGTTAAAACGAATGAATTGTCAAAAACCCTCTAGATGGATTTCCAAATACCACAAGCATGCCTCCCCTGCACCTCAATCATTCACCGGCCTACAAATATGCTTCCAATCGACAAGATGATACCGATGACTGTTATCTGAATCATTCCATAAAAGGATTTCAAAACATGGACTCTATTTTAGCCGCCACAAAAACCAAGATGGTAAATAGAGATAAGAAATAATTTGGAATGGACGTCAGGGTGGCCTTCAATAAAGTCAAATGCCCACCTTTTGATAACAGAGTCTTTACACAAGTACAAACGAAAACCAATTCTCTCAATAACTAGTTCCCAAACCCCCTTTGATTTATAATTGGCCCCCAACAGTAACCCAAGATAAGACAAAGGCAAGGAACCAATTTTACAACCCAAAATCCATGCCAAACTGTCAATATCTGGGATCACCCCAATCTGGAAAAGCTCACTTTTTGCTAAATTGATATTCAGGCCCGACACCCCTTCAAAACAGCGAAGCAGGCATCTAAGCAAATCTAATTAACCTATATCTGCCCACAAAAAATTATGGTGTCATCAGCAAACTGCAAATGGGAGATCCTACACCGCCCTAGCCCAACTAGAAAACCCAGAATAATCGTCATTTCCACCTTCCTAATCATTTTTCTTAAAACCTTATTCACCATCAAAAACAATAGAAGAGACAAGGGATCACCTTGCCAAATACAATTTGAGCTTTTAAAGAAACTAGTTGGGCTACCATTAACTAAAATCGAAAACTTGACTGATCTAGTACATGTGCGATAACGAGTGTCACGAGAGCACCGATTCACAACTATTGATATCCAAGTGTGTAATGAAGTATAATGGTTTATAAGTATTTAATAATGTTTATTATAACATTTTTTAAGATTACATTCAAAAATTCTAAGGCTTACATAATGTTTCCATAGATTCCATAGGCAACAACATATGTCATAAAGATGACGGTTCACCCAACCATCATAGATGATTGTTTCCTAGATTTAATGATTCCTAAGTGTGAATTAGTGATTATTCTATCAAATCCTAAAGTTTCAAATTAAAATTCCTTCATTTAACCCGTATCTCACCCATCTCTCGGTTTCGGATACCGTCTCTCCGTAATAAGCTGCGATACGCAAGACATACCCGTATCTCAAGTCTATGATACAAGTCGGGATAATGAAATTTTGAACCTTGCTACCAACACACTATCATCTTCCCCAAACCTAGCCGAAATGTTAAGGGCAACACTAGAGGAAACGCAAGCACCGACAGAATGAGGTTTAAAGTCCCTACCATTTCCAAAACCATAACCAAATGCAATAAAGAACACCCTAAAGAACTCTAGGAATGTCACTGAGGCAAGATGCAGGGACCTTAATACAAGCCCTGGAGAGGTCAAGCAAGTTCAAAGATGAAGAGGAGGTTTCAAAAAACCGCCGCACATATCACCTAAAACAGAGAGGGTGTCCTCTTGCCATAAGTGGATGAAAAAACTGTTGAGCCAAGCCAGACCCCCACCGGATTGGCGTGCAAGTTTAGAGAGTTAGCCATGGAGTTCCACTTCAAATAGGAGATGGGGGAACCTTTATAGTTGATCGTCAGCAGCTAAGAGGAGGCCAAACACCAGGCAAATCAAACACCAAGGCCTTTTGGTTACTAACAGGGAATAGAGAAATAAATCCATCCAAGTGTGACTGGATGAATTGCAAACCTCCTACCATACCACGTATACGTAGGAGATATTGCAGATCCAGGCTGATGGCCATCTTCTGGTAGTTGACCCATCAGCCTAGAGAACCAGAGGACCCTTAACAATGTTTGAAAATAGATTTAAATAGGAATGATGGGGTGTTAGTTTTCATGTTGGTGATAGGAGATAGTTTTCAATGGTTTTCCATGGGAATGGATGCCGAAGGTGAGGAGCTTAGGTGATGGAGATGAAGGTTTTCATGGTGGAGAGGAGCTTAGATGATGGAGATGAATTTTTGATGGTGGAGAGGGTTTCAGGCAATGAAGGAATCCAGTCAATGGAGGTGAAGGGATTCATGGCAGTGAAGTTTTCCAACAATGAAAGGCTCAGGCAATGACCAGGTTTTAGGCGATGGAGGTGAAGTGGTGGGCTCAAGCGATGGAGGTGACGGGTTTCATAGTGGAGAGGGATTGAGGATGATTCAGTCGATAGAGGAGAAGGGATTCGTGGCGGTGAAGTTTTTTGGCAATGAAAAGTTCAGGCGATGGAGGTGAAGGATTTCAGGCGATGGAGGAAAGGCGAGGGGCTCAAGCAGTGGAGCTGAAGGATTTCATGGTAGAGAGGGTTTGTTCACTTGGTTTATTACCATCACTGAGGGTTTGTTCACTGGTGAATCTATTACCATCAATGGTTTCAAATTAGATTATAGGGAAGCCCTAGCTGGCGCCGTTCATGTAACATTCCAATTCAACAATTTCCACAACTCAACTATTTGTCATGTCAATGAGATCAACACCTACAATTTGCTTCTTTTATGACCTTGGCAAGCAATTTACAAAGTTCAATATGATGATAAATAGAATTCAATCTTAATCTGGAGGCATGTTCATATGTTTCTTCCATCCCAACTGCCTTCCTAAATACCAGTGCAACAATTGGAAAAAGCCACTAGTGAGAAGAATGTGTCTGGTCTTAGGAAAACGGTAGCCTCAAAATCAAGATCAGGTTCTGGCTCTAGTAGTTCCTCATCAAATAGTTCGTAGTCAAACTTTTTCCCACCAGAGGAGAATGATGTAGGAGCATCTACAAGCCTAGGGAGAAACTTTGTTACTTTTCCTCAAGAGGAAGAAATTAGAAAACCACCAATGATCATGAAGAGACCACTTTGGCATCTTGTTCTTTTTCTTTAATATTTTTTTATCAAAAAAATGTATATATGTTTATGTAGCGTTTGGATAAACTTATAATTAACTTTTGACTTACAAAATAAGTTACTTATTTATATTTATGGGGTTTGATCCATCAAAATTTTCATATAAGTCAATGGCTCAATTTATCTGGTAAGTTGTTGGATCTCAACTTAAAAAAAAGTTGATTCTTTACTCTCTCTCCTACTTATGACTTGTGCATAAGTAACTTTTTAATTTGCAAAGCAAACGCAAAAAAAATAGGGACTTATGACTTCTGTAGTACTAGAAGTCATAAGTTGTTAAAAATAAGTTTATCCAAACGCTACCTTAGTATTCAAACATTCTTTAAATGCTAGGCAGCAGAGTTAGCGTAGGTGATTATTTCTAATTATTTTCAAAAAAATTATTTAACTGTCACACCATCATGGGGAAAAGGGGTAGATTTATCATTTATAAAAGTTGGTCCTAGGTTTGTAATTTTCCCTTTAGCTAGGTGTTGTAATCAATGAGGGGGTTTACATAAGCAAGGTGACAGCTTTGTATGGGAGAGTTTTGATTAATTCTCTCAAGTCCATGTCAAACTTCCAATCAACTTGGGAAAGTAACTAATTTCTTTCAAGTCCAAGTCATAGCTGGAGAAGTTACTGATTCTCTCAAAGTTCGAGTCTTAACCTTTAGTCAAACTTGAGAAGTCATTAATTTCTTTGAGTCAAGGTTCTATTTTGAGGCAAACTAGTTTTTAGAAAGTCAAACTCGTTTCTAATTAGTTTTTAGGAAGGTCAGGCTATATAAAGTGATGAGGATATCGGGTCAAGGTGCGCATTCCACATTTATTAGAGACGCCGCAGGAGAGCTGAATCTCTACTATGGTTCCAGTAGAGGATCCTCACATGCCCGGGACCTTAGTTAGGCTTTGTTTATAGTGTTTTTATGTTTTTAAACATTTGTTATGTCTCTTGTTTGGGGGGGGGGGACACATTATTTGAGGGTATTTTAGTCATCTATTGTTTTCTACGGAGTTTTATGTCTTTTATTTCAGAGTGAGGACACTTTTGATATTTGTGAGAGTTGTTTAAGGGTTGGTTTAGTCCAGTTTCTAATTATTGTAATAACCTAACCGTGTGGAGTTATAGTCCCACAGCTAGGCCTTTTCCATTCTATGCAATATAGAGATTTTGAATTGAAATTGTCTTCCCCCTTCTTCTTCCTTAGCTGTGAGGTTTGGAGAGCAAAACCCACGAATGGGACCAAGCCCCCACCTAGTTTAACATTGGTGGAGGAGGTCACTCCCTTCCCCATGGATTAAAGGGCCATTTCCCTTTTCTTTCCTTCATATTCTAACCTTTTCTACAAAGTTTATTTTGCTGAAAATCCATACAGATGAGAGGAGAATCATCACCAACCTTTCATCTTCAAACTTTTGATCAAAGCAACAATTCCTGGAGGGTTCTAAGAGCTGGAAGACACCTCTTCAAGCAATCACACAAAGAAAATTTCAGTTTAGAGAGAAAATTTCAGTTTAGAGAGATATCCATCAGATTCCTTCACTCCCAAGCATGAAACAGGTTGCTGGAAAACTTCTGAGGAAATTGAGTATTACTTCCAAACAGCCAAGGCTTTGGCTGATCTAATTTTCCAGGGTGTTCTACACCCCTAGGCAACACTTAAACAAGCAGCCATCATCCAGAAATTTCGTCCATACTAAAACCCTAATAGGGTTCATCTCAAGGGGGCGGCACACCTAGAATATTTTGGACAGACTGGGACTTCTTCAAATGGTACCTCGTTGGTTGTTTGGGACTGATTTTGATTGGCATTACACCTTAAGGCAACAAGGAAATGGATCACACAAACTTCAGATGATATTTCCTCTATTTGATCTCTCCTTTGAATCCCATTCAAGTAGTGATTTACATGGAAGGTTAAGGTATAGGTTTGGACTATGGTGTTAATTTTTCTGAGCATATTTTAATACCCCAACCCTCTATTCTAATCATAATCATGCTTATAATATATCTTTAATTCTCCCATGCAAAACCCCTAATCTTTTTTTATGTTATCCCGCATTATCCACATGTTTTGAATACTATTAGCACTTTTTTATACCATCAGATTTTTTGGACAACAAGCTTAAATATTCTAACCCTCTAAATTGGTTAGATACCTTAATATATTAATTAGGTCTTTTATTATTTATTGCTTTGTTTTCCCTAATTCTTTAATGTATGATGAACTTAACTTAAGATCCACCTAGTTTTGCATGAAATTGGTGCGAATAGGAATCTAGGTTATAATATTTTATTACTTTTGTGATTGTATGTCTATATCCTATGCACACACGTCACTCACCTACATGCATGCTGCATCATAAAGTCTATGGGACGTCTAGAAGTTTTAGTTAATGAAATTGATTTCAAGCTATGGGAAAACTATAATATAAAGTTGTAGTTGTTACTAGTTCTAACTTCTCAGTTAAAACTGGGTTGTTAACCTATTTCTTCTCTTTTTCTCTGATTATTCAGTTTATACCTTATACTTCAATACATGTGGAGTATTCCTTGCCTTTTGGTAGATCCTCAATGTTTGATCTCTTCAAGTTTTTATAATAGGTTCTCTATAAGATAAAAATCTAAATACTGTGAGTATTTCTTCATAAAAATTTCTACTGAGTTAAAATTCTGATAAAATCATATAATCGGTTAAACTGTTTATAGGGGTTATCGATATTGATTTCCTTCAAAATTTTGGGATTCTCTAAATTACTTATATAACTACTTTCCCAAAATTTCTTTGCAGCCAAAGAATTCAGGCTAGGGTTTTCATATCAATCAACTAGATTGAGTTCTGGGAGTTATTTTGGAACAGAAGAATTATTTTCATCCTTTTCTGATTGACTAAATTGAATTTACACACATAATGTGTGGAATCATTGGGTATTGACTGTTCTTTCATTTGGGACCATAACCCATAAGACACACAATCTCTTGAGATTGTCCTGCACCAGTGTCTAATTATAGAAGTAAAGAGAGTGCAGTGAGCGTGTGTGTCCATACCCACAAATTGTTAGCATCAAACAATCATACAGAAACTCCAATAACAAAGCAATATTCATCAACCTTATTAAGGTAATAAAAAAATCGTACCAAAGAGAAATTTGAAGACAGTTCAACAAACATCGACTGAATATCTGTTTTATTGCATCATCATTATTCACAGCCATGTGTGCCTCGACATACTGCTTCCAGAATTTTGCCTATGGAAAGGATATGACAGATTCAGATATGTATGTCATATCATGTGAAAAAGCAAAATGCCAAATAGAACCTACGTTAGCAAGAAATACGTAAGAGTGTTATTACAAGCAAACAAATGCCATATCAAGTGAAAATTAAAAATGCCAAATAGAACCTATGTGTTAGGTACAAATGTGTAAGAGTGTTATTACAAGTACAGGAGCACATATTAAACACCCCAAGCTTCAAAAATAGGGCTGAGTGGGAAGAGCATACATAATTACAGTTATATTTACTCGTACTCAATCTTTAAACAAGTCACATTTGAATGTTTACCAATTTCTGATGAATAAGATAATTGTATTGAAGATAATGTGTTCAAAAGACCCCTGAAATACAAGTCAGGGAGAGAGGGAAGTACAAAGTGTAGAACTACCAAACACCAAGCTACAAGTGTGGATAAACCCCAACATAAAGTGGGGGGGGGGGGGGGGGG
>JAOXJP010276570.1:0-19796 GCA_025762735.1 Platanus orientalis
GTGAGACAATACAAGTTGAAGGTGCTAGAAGGACTAGAGGAAGGCCAAAATTGACCTGGGTAGAGGTAGTAAAGAGGAACATGGCAGCTTGTAATTTAACGGCAAATAAGGCTTTAAACAGAGCGGAATGGCGGAACAGGATTCATGTGGCCGACCCCAAATAGTTAGAATAAAGCTGTTTGTTGTTGTTGTTGTTGTATATAGGACAAAGTTGTAACTAGCTTCAAAATAGGGTTTTTGCAGAGAGAAATATCTTCCAAACGATTAGAGAGGGAGAATATCTTTGTGTTTAATGGCTATGATTAAATTAGGTGGGGTTTGACTTATAAAACAGCCCCACGTTTTGTACTTTTTTTAATGAATAGTTGAATAAAATTTTGAAGCTAAATTACTCTCCTCTTCTCTAAACAGCTTAAAGTATTTTTTCATCAAGTTTTGTCTAAACTTGATTCTAAGTTGATGATTTCCTAGAGAGGATTAGTGATTTTCCTCAAGGTATCTATCCTCTATCTCTTTATCTCTTCTTCTACTTCATATTCTCCTTTAATCAACTCCATAAGCTACCATCACCATAAATTCATCTCCATATTCTCCGATACCACTTCTACACCTATCATATTACCTCAATTCATAACTTGCCTTTGATTGGTCTTCTTCTCTTGTACTACATCAGTTCGGTTGTGGGCCAAGTTTGGGCCCAGGTGCTATATTTCAGGCTGACCTCAGCCCAGCATCCCTTCCTGATTTGCAGCCCTATCCAAAGAGCAAGGCCTGTACGACACTTTCTTTTTTTTTTTTGGGATAAACCACAAAGCCTTTTCCTAAAGCTTCACTTCAAGGGGTAAGGCTCAATTGCCATTTAAAACATCGGTCTGAACATAATGGATAGCAGTTCCATTTATAAATAGAATACAAGGGCATGAACCAGATCCATACCACATGGATGAATCAGAAATCATCTCTCAATGGACGGCAAGCCTACAGGGTCCAACCATACAAGAGTTTACAGAGAATAAAGTAGTACCTATTGATGCTGCTGCTTGAAACTTCCCTCTCATAATTCTCACAAACTTGAACAAGCCATTGGTCTGGTTCAAATCTTGGATCAACTCTTTGGTATCATCCAAGTGGGGATCACAATCCAGCACTGAGATGGAGAACAAGTGAGTAGAATGTTAAATGCACACGACTGAATGTTTTTAACAAATTTTCTGATAACCAAAGAAGAAAGATTAATCTAGTACGTACAGGTATAGACATCATTTGCATGCCGAATGGTGAAAGAGTACTCCTCATCTGGATTTTTCAAATCGATCTTACTGAATATAAATTTCACTCCTAAAAAAAAACACACATGTTAACAAGATGAACATCATTCGTAAGTCTACCAAAATGAAATTAACATGCCATGTGAGGTTACCATGTCCCCCTTCAATCCGAAAGCCAAGAACCTTATTGTACCATGAAATGGCCTTTTCTATGTCTCTGTTTCTGACCTCCTGATTACCTTTTTCTTCAAGTGTTACCAACGCTTTCAAGGAAAATCGAAAGAATTAAGCACAAATCAAGCACATGAATTAAAACAGCCTCTCATGCAACAAGGCTCAGAAAGTAACATATTAGTCTGCATTTGCTTCAAATTATAAAACATGTGGATATCAAATTCCACATTGACATGATGCATATTCAGTATGCTACAATTTTTTTTAAAATTCAGAACAGGATCACACAGGAAAAGTACTAAGCCAAAATAGAGTTACACACTTATATAAAGAGGTCAAAAGTTGGAACCCCCCCCCCCCTTTCACACACACACAAAAAAAATCTTTTAAGAGTGCTTAGTCGGGATAAAAACCAACTCTATTAAAAGATAGGGTAGATAAAAATAAAAATAAAAACAGTTGTGTGTGTGTGCGTGTGTATACTCTCAATGGCACCCAATCCCAATGGATTGAGTGTAGGGCTGTAAATGAGCCAAGCTAGCTCGGCTCGGCTCAAAGCTCAAATATATATGGTTTAGTATGATATATTTAACATTAAATCGGTTTACAATAATACAAGAGCATTTATTTGGGAGCAAATCTTATTTGACTAATATCCTGTGTCATGCTGTATCACATCAGTGTGAGTCTCTGTGAGCAACTAGAAGCCGACACGTGATCTGTTGGGGCTTTAAAATGTCCAAAAAGTGCAACGTAAGTATCCAAAAAGAGACCAAATTCAAAAGCACATCATGTGTCAATCTCAGGCACGTCTCCAAGGTTTAAATAAATAAACTAAAAAAACAATTTACAGTAGCTGTGCCAACAAATTCAACACATCATATGTCAAGTCAAATCAAGTATCATTTCATCCACTTTTTTATTTTATTTTTGGTAAAATCAAATGAAACATTTGAGAGCATTTATGTGATGTGCAACAAAGGCCGACACGTGATGTGTTTTGAATTTGGTGCCTCTTTGTAGGCACCTATTTTTTAATTGAATACTTTTTTGACATATTCAAGTCTACATACGCCATGTGCCCCTTTAATGAGCCTAACCGAGCCTGAGAGGAGCTTTGCCCTCGCCACAAGCCTGAGCTGAGCCTGATCCTTGTGTGACGAACCTGAGCTAAGCAGGGAAAAGCTAAGCTCAACTCGGGGCTCGTTGACACCCCAAAGTCCATGCATATCAAGTGATGAAATACTTCATAGACTGTGACAAGGCATTTCAGCACCAGATTTACATGACACTTCTAAATCATAAAAGATTAAAATCTATGAGTAGCAAAAACATTGTAAGAGCCAATCGTATATTTATATCATGAAATATCCAAATCAACAAGTCACACAGCATGAGAGAATAAAAGCATCAGGTGGAATTGTGAAGCACCCCATGAAATTTCTACATCTTTGTCCATACTAAAAAAAAATTGAGTAAGAAAAACTCACCCCTCTTTTGAGCCTTTTCTCTCATTCTATTTTTTTCCTTTGTGGATCATTGTAACTTTTCTAGAAAGGACTAAGGAGTTTACGATTTACCGTTTAAAAGAACGCAACGTATTTTTTGTAGCCTTTCAAGAAGACTTTCTATTCATTCAGATTCCTTTTAAAATGTTCTTCTATTAGATCTTAATGTGTATTTGGAAGATGCAGAGATGTTGGGATTCGGTTTGAGATCAGCATGGGCAGATTGCTGAGAGATTCTGTAGGTTTCATCTGAGATAGGTTTTTGGATTCAAAAGTGGGTTATGGAGATGGAGAAACAATGCATTTTAGTATTGCTATCAGCAGGGCGTGTTGTCTATTTATCATTTCTTTACAAGGGCCAACTTATTTGGAATATTCACAGTGAAATTAGGAGGTGGGTTATAAAGCTAGAAAGAAAAGGGATTTAGAGATGGGTTCCTCTACTTTCCCCACAAATTTCTCTTATCTCTTTGTTTTTCATTTTAATTCTTTTTTAATTAGCCAAAAATAACCCCTCAGATGATCTCTCTTGACCCCTTTGATATTATTTTTTAGTTATTATCACTTTTCCCCTCCACCCTTACCTTCGTAGTAGAGTATTATATATTTTATATAATAAAGCTTACCTATAATGTACTGTTTTCACTATGTTAATTAATTACTCAATTTTTACTGAACAGATCAATTCGAGTTGACCCATTGGTCTAATCAAATGGATCCACACTGCCCCCGAGTCAACCTCCAGCTTAGTTTTTAGAACATTGCATTGAAGAGCACCTCCTTTCTGCAGCAGAATAGAATCGACAGGTATGTAAACTGTTCTACTTACTTCTATCTTTTCTTCCTTCTCTTATATAGTATGCCCTCCTTATGACCTTATATCTTTCATGTAGATTTCCTTTTTCTAGTTCGATCTGGTAGATTCTATATTTTAGGTTTTTTCCCCTTTTCTACTTGAAGACCTAACCATCTTTCACAGCACTGATGAGATCACACAATATTGTGTGGCCCAAGTCACCAAGCAAGTGCCTTAGAGGCCTAGACAAGCAACCAAGTCCAACAACCAGGTGAGCCTAGGCATTTTGGCAACACTTTCCTACTATCACTGCAAAGTTAGGTAAACCAAATGAGGAAGCTGCACTCTTAGTGCGTCATGTGCTGGCAAGGTAACATGCTCACAATGTTCATCATTAAACAGACAACATTGATGAGTTTATACAACTACTTGAGTACCTTCCTCAAAAACATCCTTCAGATGAAGGAAAAATGGTAGTACATTCATGTTGTAACATGAAAATTTCCAAATAGGGTCATTCTCACAATACTACAGCGGTCCACCTTCAGTTTACAAGTTGGGAAAAGAGAAATAGATCATCATTAATCATAGGACTGCCAAAGGATGGTGTATATTGGCATTTCTTATACATAAAAAGTGATCCTTAGATTCTTATTTGAAGGTTAATGGCCAAATAGTTCAAGATCTGATTTTAATTTAGATAAAGCATGAAAATAATATGATTCTGAAATTGATAGATGAAACAATCATTCAGTTGGATGACCTGAACTAAAAGCTTGCAACACAATTGAAGTGTTTTTATAAAAAGCAAAGGCCAGCAGTTATAAAGAGAAGAGCTACCAAGTGATTGTTGAGAAATTATTGCTGCATATTCATCCTTCTTGGTTTGTTGATCTTGCACCTTTTTCCTCAGTTCTTCAATTCTAGCTTTTGCAGCAGTAACGGAATCAACTGTAGCCATACGTTTAGCCTCTTTACGATTCTTCACTACAAACGCAATGACTAACATCAATGAAATTATCCACAAAAAAAAACAAACATCAATGAATTTGAATGAAAATAATTTCATTTAATAGGGCTCCCCAATTGATACTTTTTTGTTAAGTAGAACAAACACAAGGATTTCAAAAAGATAAACACATATGATATAAAGGTGGATAAGTTCTAATGCAGATGACTTATTAATCGATGAGTAGATAGTATAATGGAAGACTACATCTAGGACTCAATGCTTCTGGCATTCATAAATATATAGAAGGCAATAAGGATTGCAACTTATCACCCAAGATGGTCTCTTTTGGCAATTGTTATAAATTAGATGCAATATCTAGCATCTTCATTGGGCATATATCCTATCTATACTTACCAAATAAAAAGGAACAAAGAAAATATCCCCTCAAGTATATATATATATATATATAAGAAGAAGAAGAAGAAAGATTTCCAAATTTCTTCATATAAAAAGACTTGTTAGCTGATTCCATTCAATCAAACTACAGCAGGACAAAAATGTATATATCACCCCTCCTCACTAACTTCATCACATGAAATGAATTAATTACCCTTCAACATAAAAAACTATTATATTGATGAATACACGATTAATGTAAAAATATATGCATTGTCCATAAAATGATCCAGCCAATTCCTTCTTGAACATTCACCTCTTGAATGTTGCATTATCCAAATATCACAAGGAACACTTCAGCTGTTGCCAAATCCAGACATTTACCTCTGAATATTATTCATCTCTACTCACTAACCCCCCCCCCTCAAACAAATACTGTAGAGCGCAATTTTGACGGTTGTTCATTGTTTGCCAGTGATCCAAGCCTTTTTGAGATTGAGAAGTGTTGTAATGTGATATTAACTATCATGTTAAGCCCAACAGGCCTGGGTGATATACTAGAGTGAAGCAACTTTGATGAGGCAGCTCTTTAGTGGATGGAGAAGTACAAGCCTTCATGGAAGCCAAAGAGGCAAAGACTAAGCCTAAGGGATCATTGAAGAAATATAATTGCTGGTCACAGTTTTAGGCTTTATTTTTAGTTGTTTTTTTTTCTATTTTAGGAAGGTTTTAATAATGGGATTGATGTAATACGGCCATATGAGCCATGGGGAGGGATTAAGATTAATTTAAAATAGTTTCGGACTGTTTCTAGGAATTTTTTTAGAATTTTATGGGTTTTTTTTTATGTTGATTGTACATGGGGTATTTTGATCCAATCTTGAGCCAATTTCGTTTTTTTTATTATAAATAAGTCCAAAGATCTCATTGTACGATAGTTTAGAATTTTTAATGAATTGAAGAGCTTTGGAAGCTCATTGTTTGGTTGGTTATCTTCTCCACCTCTCACGGTTTAGGTGATTCTCTCTTTTTCTTGATTTCTTCTTTTCTACCTTCTCTAATGTCTATCATCTTCACATCTTATTCTTCGTTCAAAATCTCTGCAGAAAATTGAACTTTCTTTCTTTAAAATCATCCCATCTACCTTCTTTTATATACCTTCTTGTTCCCATACATCATCTTTTTCTTTCCCCAATATGATGGGTAACCTCTTTAACTTTGAACATTCCCATACATCAATTGATTATAGAGAATCAGAAAACAAAACCCCTCTGTGTATGCTCTTCAATTTCGGTAAATAATGCAACTTCAACTCCTGTAACCTTGGAAGTATCATTGTGGTATTACTATTATTATTGTTCCTATCACCCAGTTCTTCTTCTTCTTCTCTAATGGTGCCTATTATCTCCTCCATTTCCGAGCAATTTTGGACAGGAATAAATTCAAGTTTTTGGAGGTTGTTGTGCTGCAACATCCCATGTGAGAATAGATTCTTGAGCTTATAACAATAATAGATGTCTAAGTTCTTCAAATTAGAAAAGGACCCATGTGACGCAATTCCCATATAAATGTTCCTCAAAATTTCCAAGTTCCAAAGGGTTAACCCATCTATGCTTCGTAAGAAAGCTCTGCCTTCTTCATCTTTTGCTTCCTTGTCGTCTTTTGTTGAAAAGACACATTCTAACCTGTTACATTCTCTGGCATTAATTTGTTTGAGCTTCCTCGCATTCTTTAAGAAGCATAACTGTGAAAGCCTAATAATATTGTGGCACTCGTGAATAAATAATGATCAAGTGTTGTCCGGGATCACGAGGGGAGTTACTTCTGTACCTTTGACTTTCACCTCAATTTTACCTATTGTTACATATTTGTAGCCGCCTATCATAAAGTTGGACGGTGGATAAATGCCAAGATGGAAATCATATAACCTTCGCTTCTGCCAAGATCTAACAAAGCTATTATATACATAGAAGCTAGAGAATCCCATGTCCACATCATGGGTTATGTGATGCAACAAAGTGGAGATGATACCAAAGGTGATGTAGAATGATAGCCAAGAATCTCAAAAAACCCAAGATATGTAGCAGAAACAAGAATAAAGTTAAGGAACCAAGAATTAAACTTTAAGCACACTTTAAGTAATCAATATTTAATGAAAATAGAATAAGAAACTTGATTAGAGGGGTTTTGGAAGAATTGAAACAAGAAAAGGTAGAGAAAAAAGAAAAACAAAACCCAAATGGACAATTTTGTTGTAACAACTAAGACATGAACTAACATCCTTTTACCGCTAGAGTAATGTTCATACTTCCGACTACTAAACCAAGAACTAAATTTTTTACACAATTTAGGATCACCGATGGAAATCATTGGTGGGAGAACCATAGTTATTGCAGGTGAAGCATGTCTTGAAATTAGCAATGATTTGGGTGTCAAGAATTGATGCCTTGAAAGTTGAGTCAAATCTGGTCCAAAACAGGGTGTACCACCACTCCTTAGTAGCACATAGGGAAAATTAATTTTTTCAAATTTCTTTGGACCAAGTTCTTGCTACTACTGGATCGTTTAGGTGTATGTTACACCTTAAAAAAATCAAATCCTCAAAAGGTGGACTGATGGAGCCGTGGTGATTGATCTTTTGGAAGAGGTTCAGCACCCTGTTTTAACGTCTGAGACTAATAAAATAGTGAATTTTTTTTAAAAAAAATTGTTGTTGAAGGATGCTAATCCCACCCAATGTGATCGTCCAAGTAGTGAGAACCCTGTAAAAGCTTCGAATCGATTTAAACTCAGATGTGGAGGCTTCAGTGTTGATTCTCGTACAAAAACCCTGTTTTCCAGCAAGTTGTACCTGAATATTTACTTAATCAAAGAAAAGAAAAGAGAAGAGATATGGTCCTTTAACTCAGGATGGGAGTGGCCTCCACCACTAGCATTAAATTAGGGGTGGCCTAGACCTATTCCAGGATTTTACTCAACTTCAACCTAGTTTGCAAGGAAGAAGAAGAGACTTCCACTGATAAAAAACGTGAGCTCTCCAAAAATCGTTATTCTTCATTGATAAAAAAAACTCTAGCCGCGGGGTCTTATAAATAGACTTCCACTCTAGGGTATAATACAAAAACGTGGGCATTGCCCAATATACCCTTAAACACATTATTCCAACATAAAATCAACCCCAACTACATAAAATAACCAAAATAACATTAAGAAACTAAATAAGACATAACTACCCTCTTTGAACTGTAACATAAAATAAAAGACATGTGAAATCACATAAGGCTCTCTAATGGAACCATAGCATGGACGCAACCCTCTTGTGATTCCTCAGGTAGACCTGGATCTCGCGCTTGGACCGAATGTCATTATCAGAGGATGTCTAGCAATGGATATAATGTAAAAATGGGACCTTCCTGGTGAAATCGTGTGCTAAATTGTTGGGGGATATGGGAGTGTATGATAATATTTGGAAGATATTATGGAACCTAAAAGTTCCCTCCAAGGTTAAATTTTTTATGTGGCTTGCTATAAAGGATCGTCTTCTCACTATGGATAACCTTCAAAGAAGACACATGTACCTTCCAAATGTTTGTTAGCTATGCTACCAAGAGGAAGAGACGGCTAACCACATTTTGCTTCATTGTCCATTCACAAGAGAGGTTTGAAACTTGGCTTTTATAGAGGTGGGGCTTGATTGGATATTTTTTTGTATTGTTGAGGAGTTATTTGGAGGATGGCATATGAGAAGAGTGCCTCTTAAAGCAAAGAATGCTTGGAATTTGGTTCTTCCTACCATTTGTTGGTCTATTTGGTTGCAACGGAATCAAAGAGCTTTTGAAGACAACATGGAACCAGCATATTATGTATATAAGAAAGCTAAAGACAGATTTTGTCTATGGATTGTCAACTATATAGGGCTTGGGAAATCTTTAGCCGATGTAAAGAAATGGTGAGAAAACAATTTCTAAGATCCTGCCTTTTTGTAATCCTTGGTGGTTTTGTTGGTTTGGGGATGCCTTATCCCCAGCCAATTCTCCTCTTTTCTAATAAAATTTTTCTTCTATCAAAAAAAAAGAAAAAGAAAATAGAGAGAATCAAACCAAAGAATTAATGAGGGATTAAGGGTGAAAAAAAGAGAAAAAATTAGAGAATAATGACGTCTTAGGGTTTCTGAAATTTCTGGGCAGAACCCCAAAATTACCAAAATACCCCTGTATATGCATCAGAATTTTCTGAAATTTTTTTGATAGGTAATTATAGGTGAAGAAGGGTTTTGAACCCAAGTCTGTACAACACCCACAAGCTTTACCAACTTAGCAAGCTTGTATCATCATGCAAAAATTTAGATTATTCTGATCAATAAAAATATATAAAACCTTAAAATCACCACTTTGCAGTGTTACTTCAAGAGTATAACCTAAAACAGAAAATGAAACTTTGATAAGAATTTTATCAAAGAAGGGATTTAAAGGAGAGATTTAGAAGAATTGAGGGGGAACACGTAGGGTAAAAAAAACCTATAAGAAGAGAGGGGAATATGGTTTAGAGGGGTGATTTTTAAAGAAAAGAGGAACCCAGAATCTTTATAATTAGAAAAAGAAGAACACAAAAACAACAGTTTTTAAATGAAAGTTTTAGGATTAGTTGAAGATTAAATAGGAGCCCAAAACCTGATAAAACTGACCTCAGATTGTCCTGGTGTGGGTGGTGCGATTAGGCCTAGAAGTGGTTCTAGGAAACCCCAGCTGTGGTATGTATGTTCGCAGGTATTGTCTCAAGCAGCACTTGAAGTTCAGTAGCAGAGGAATAAAAAGAAATAGAGAAGAGAACAAGCAGATGACTAAAGAATAAAGGTTAAAAAAGAAGATGACGATTAGAGTAAGAAGGGAAGAAGAGATATTAGCAGAAGCAAGTAGAGAAGATAGAGGAAACTCTATTGGGGGTCTCATGAATACAGGAGAGGAGAAGATGGGGGGGGTCTAATTTTATTGAAGTTGTTGGGGCCTTATATAGGCTTATAAATTCAAAATATAGAAAGAGCCTAAAAATAGAAACTCCAAGACTTGCTAAAAACAAATAAATTTCTAAAAACCACTTTCCTAAAAACTAGGATTGCTAAAACTTAAGGTTCTTAGGGGTTGTCGACCAACTAGCTAGAGGGGCCCACTTGTTGACTTTTAAGTCCCCATCAATCTCTTTATGTTGTCCACATCACATTCTTCTTTCTTTTTTTCTTTTTGTTGATTCTACACTTCATCTTCTTTATCAATATTTCGTTTTTTTTTTTTTTTTGTCAAACCAAATGCTTTTCTAATTCTGGAATTGGCTCTAGAGAATGCATTCTTGGCATAATCTAGAATAATGATTTTAGAGCTAAATCAATGGGAATGTTACTAGGGGCTTCAACGAGCCGAGCTTTGCCTAGCTTAGCTCGGGCTCATCACATGAAGGCAAAGCTTAGGCTCGGCTCAACTCGCCAACGAAAAGAAGAAATTTTTTTTTTGTTAAAATGTCGTTAAATTTCATTTAAAAAAAAAAAAAAGAAGAGGGGACACAGAGAGAGCCTTACCAGAGTTGTTCTACCAAAACCCTTACCGGTAAGGATCTTCTCCTCAACTCTTACATATCAATCCTCTTTTAACATCTTCACAATAAAGAGAGAGAGAGAGAGAGCCTTACCGTCAAAAATGGAAAGCTTGTATAAGAGACATGTTGCCGGGGAAAACAAATAAATCAGGGTGAGATAAATGGCGTCTACTCCTAAATGCTATTGGAGATGAAACGGTAAAGAAGAAATAGTAAATGAAAAAACCTGTAAGTTTTAGGGTTTATATAAATATTTTTTTATTATTGTTTTTTTTTAAAGAATGTGTTCAACTTGTACTGTGGCGACAAGATATCTATAGACTTTAGGTTGCAGCTACTTTATTGAGAGAAAATTTTGAAATTGTAGGCACTAGTCCTTATGATACTGACGAAAGTACTAAAGACATCATGACTTGTCTTTCATGTTGCTTTTAAACGTGTCTTATATTAAAATACTTATCTTAAGTAAATAAATTAGTTTTATATCTGTAATAAAAACAGTTTTTAAATGAAGATATCTTTATAACTTCTAGCTCGGCTTGGGCTCATTTAATAAATGAGCTAAAACAAAAGCTCAGTCTCAGCTGTACGAGCTTAAACAAGGCTCAAGATCGGCTCATTGACAGCCCAAAGTGTTACCAAATGCCTTAGTGAATGAATCAGTTTCTTGGAGCTCTTTGATAACTTGTGGTTGTTCTACATGTTTTTTCTGGTTATGGATTCTCTCTATCAATTTTCTTGGTAGAGAATTAATGCAACATTGATTCTAAATTCATGAACAAGGTGCATACCCCTCCTGTTATTTCTAATTCTGGACTATCTAATTCTATATAAGATTTTCTAAGTCATGGAATTTTATAATTCTTCGTTCACGTTCATCTAGTACTTCAATTTGAAACCTGAATTATATGGTTATCTCTAGTTTTGAACTATCCAATTCTAGATCTACTTTTCTAGGTTCTTCAATTCTAAAATGCTTCTTCCAAGTTCATTCTAGTTGTTCTAGTTTTAGTGTTTTGGGTTTGAAATTGAATTGTCATTATTAATTTCTAATTTCATTATCTCACTTCATATTATGTCTAGTAACTACATCCATCATGCTAAGTTTAGCAAAATTTAGTTGGACTTCTGAGGTGTATTATTTGTTGTTTTGAGGCTGAGTAAGGGTTAAAAATAAATTTGGCTAAAAGTAAGATGTTTCAAGTCGGGGATGTGTCTAACATTATGAATTTTGTCTGGATTTTGGGTTGTAAAATTGGCTATTTGCCTTCTTCTTACCTTGGGATGCCTTTGGGGGCTAGCTTTAAGTCCAGGGTGGTGTAGGATCCGGTTGTGGAAAGGATTTCGTTGAAGTTGGACTCTTGGAAAGTGGCCCTCTTGTCTAAGGGCGGTAGACTTACTCTTTTGAAATCCACTCTCACTTCCATTCCTAACTATTACCTTTCCCTCTTTACAATCCATGGATCAGTGGTTGTTGGAATTGAGACGATGTTTCGTAATTCCTGTGGAATGATTATGAAGAGCATCACCGATATCACCTTGTGGATTAGAAGTCTATTTACAAGCCTTTGGGATGTGGCGGTCTTGATCTAATATCTACTAGAAATCACAATCGGGTAATGTTGATTAAGTGGCTTTGGAGGTTTGGAATTGAAAATGAGAATCTGGAGCACAGGGTAATAGTGGCTAAATTTGGTGAATCTTCCTCTTAGGAGGCTAAGGAGGTTCGAGTTTGACATGATTGTAGTATTTAGAAATCCATTCAGAAAGTTAGGGATATCTTTTGGAAGTTCATTCGGTTCAAGTTGGGATCCTGTAGGGAGATCCGTTTTTGGGAGGACAGATGGATTGGGGAAATCCTTCTGAAGGACTCCTTTAGGAACCTCTATTATTTTGCTATGGATCCCAAGGGTAGGGTTTTTTACTCTTTTGATGAGGAGAGCAATATCCGGCGTCCTTTCTTGCCTCCATAGAAATTTGAATGATCGAGAGATAGATGATTTAGGTTGGATGCTAGAGTTGTGTGAAGGTGCTAAGCCCAATCCTTCTATGGGGGATGGACGGGAACGGGTCATTTCAAAAAAAGAAAATTTTACCCTAAAATCTCTTTACATGGAATTGGGTGGGTTTAGGGTTTGCTCATTTCCAAAAAATGGCATTTAGATCCCGGGAATCCCGTCAAAAGTGACGTTTTTTACGTAGAATGTCTTTCTTGATATGATCATTGCCCTTAATCATTTAAAAAGCAGGGGTTGGAATTTGGCAAATAGATGTATTATGTGCCTGAAGGAGGAGGAATCAGTGGATCAACTCTTTGTTCATTATGCTTTGGCGCATGAGGTTTGGAGTTTCTTCATCTCCCATCTTAATACCTATTGGTCCTTCCCTTTTCAATTTTGTGAGTTAATTTTGGGTTCGTAGATCTAGGATTTGGACGGTTTACCGGCAATCATTTGGTCTTATCTTCCAGAGGCAATTTGTTGGGGGATTTGAAAGGAGAGAAACTCTAGGATCTTTGAGGACAAGTCGAGGAGCTATGAAGAGATTCTTTCTTACATTCATAGCACCTTATTTGACTAAATTTCTATTAGGAGTGACTTTCAAGAGTGGGAGTGGGTTTCCATTTGGCGTGAGGAGTTGTAATGTGGGGGTTTGTTGGGTGTTTTTCCTTTCTTTTTTGCTATTTTTTTGGTTATTCACCTTCTTGGTGAGAGTCTTCTTGTGTGCCTTCTTGCTTTCCTCTCATTTTGAATAAACTTTTACCACTTTATCTCTAAAAAAAAAACTACATCCATCCCTAAACCCTAGGAAACCCATATCCTAATTAATTTACCCTACCCAAGGATTTATTTAGTTGAAACCCTAATTGCTAAAACCTAAACCCATTCCATACCTATTTTGCTAATGAGCCCTATTCTCCAAAATTCTATCCAAATCTAGTTAGTCTATTAACCCTATTTAATTTCTTCTAAACCCTAAAATTTTCATCAAGCAATGGTGTCAAAATCAAAGCAGGACAGATATTCATAAGAAACCTCAGGGTTATCATACATGTAGTATACCATGGTAAGGTACTCAGTCTTATCAGTGAATATAAACTATTCCTTGTCAGCTTATTGTTACATTATAACCTGGAGAGAAAAAAGCACTGTTTTCTCTGGGGTAGTTAATGTAATGAAACAACAGAGAGCCCACAGCTTCAAGCAAAATAAGAAATTATTGAATGTCAAAAGAATTGTGCTCAAATCAAGCGGATACAGGAGTCGTAATATATATTTATATAATGAAGGTTCATTAGAACCAAAGAACCAAACTGATCTCCACAGTCTTCCGAGTGCATGCATTCGCACATGATGACTTCAGTTCAGGGAAAACAGCAAAGATCGCATTGACAGACAGTACCTGCTAGAGCTTTAACCAGATCATCCTCCAGTTCCCTCAGCTGAGCTTTAAGCTTGCCAAGTTTTACTGCAACAAAAGGGGCAAAAAAGAAGGGGGGGGGCAAAAAGAAAGAAAAGAGAGTTACACACTCACTTAAAAGCATATAGATACAACCACAAAGAAAACTGTAGAAATCTCTTTCTGGCAAACAATAAGAAATTGTCACTTTCATTTACCAATCCGCAAACAGAAGTCTTTACAAAATATTTTTCTTTTTTTGATAGTTACTTTACAAGAGAAATTCAAACATTGAAAACCAGAGAGAAACCCCACTACAAGTCAAAAGAACAGGGTGTATATCAAATCACGTTCTTAGCATTCACAATTGTAGAAGGCAATGGGGATTCCATCTCAGTGGTCTAAAAATGGTGTCCTTTGGCATTCTTCATAAATTAAATGCACACTTCATCTTCTTCATTTGATTATCAACTACAGCCATTTAGCATGAAATTCTTCTTTTTTTTCTGAGAAATCCAAACAATGAAAACCAGGAGACTTGAACCAGATCACATTTTCGTATCTCCATCATACCACAAGAACGCTGCTACCTTGAGATGATGTTCGTAAGAAGATTGCACTCAAAGCAACGAAAGAATAAGGAATTTTTTTTATCTATTTTCATATTCCTTAAGCTCTGTAAGAAGTTCTATTAGTAATGGATTTATTTCACAACTGCGTCTACATTTTACAGAAGCAAACCCTTAACCGCGACACAAACAACATATCACCTCCAAATCAAAATAAACACTAGTTTACAAACCTAACCCTAAATTAAGAAAAATAAACGTAATCTCAATATAAAAAAAATTAAGAAACAAAAATTTTACCACGAGAACATCCAACTAAACCGCAAACCTTCAGAAACCCTAAAATTACTCATCAGGAACAACAATGCAACTCAAAACACCCAAATTCGAAAACTCGGAATTCAAGAATGAGAAAGAGAAGGAATACTGAACTGAAATTCCTACTGCAACCTTACCTTGATCTTCGGCTGTTTCTTCTGCCCTGAGCTTGATCGAGTGAAGAGAATTGCGAAAGGCATCCACGGCGGTGCTCAGTCTGTGATGCTGAACCTCGATCTCTCGATCGCAGATCAGTCGCAAGTCCTGCATTTTTCTCTGGATCGAATCCTCCGTTGTTCTCTCCATCTGACGTCGAGACGAGAGAGAGAGAGAGAGAGAGAGAGAGAGAGCTAGTTTTTGGTTTGAAACGTCTGAAATTTGCTTAGCCCGCCATTTCCAAGGGGGAGACATCTAAATTCTACTAAAGCAAAAGGCCAAAATGGTTCCTTTGTGGGTCCCCTCTGGTGAACTTTCTTGGCGCCACTTCTTCATCGGTGCCGGTGCGCACGGTAAGCTAAAAAGCGCTGGCCCCTTGCTAGATTGCGCATCATTAATTGAAAAAAAAAAAAAAAAAAAAAAAAATAAAAAGAAAAACGTTCTGCGACAAAAAAGTGTTGTAGTGTGTATGGTGACCGTTAAGCTGACGTATTATATTTGGGGGTTGAAAAAATCCAAACGAGGGTTCGGAGGAAAAAATAGGTGTTGAAGGAGAGTGGATTGTATCCGCTCCTCTTATCTTCTGCTCCTCTCTGCATCCTGTCAAGGGGAGGGCACATCAGTACCGACATTTTCACTTTTTGGGGGGTGCATTTCACTTGTCGGCGCTGATGTGCCCTCCTCCCCTGACAGGGTGTAGAGAGGAGCAGAAGATAAGAGGAGCGGATACAATCCACTCTCGTGTTGAAGAAGAGACCCCAAATTCAAAAACCCATCATATATTCATATGTCAATCAATGCACGCTGACCGGCAAGCATGAGTGATGCCACTTGAACAATGGAAAGCACTTCAGCACAATCATGTAAATTGAGTCATGGTTCAAAAATTCGGATTATCAAACCATATCGTTTAGGCTCAAAACTGGTTTGGGATAGAATTATGGATTGATGATCCATCTTTAGATTGTTCAATCAGAAATCAATCTAAAGCTAAAAAAATTCTAAGCTCAAAATTGATTCAAGATTGGATCATGGATTGACAATTTATCTATAGATCGTTTGATCATAAATCAATCCAAAACTAAAAATAAATTGAATTTTTTAAAAATATATCATAACATTCTTATAATGATTTTTATAAATAAAAAAAAAGTGAATAAAAAAACATCAATTTTAGGTATGTTAGTTACATCATGCATGAATAAACACTTTTACAAGCATGTATATTTATAAATATCAAGACCGAACATTTTATAACCAAACATCCAATATGATTATTTTAGTACAGAAAAACCAAACCATATACAAATATAATAACATATAAATAATGATGAACATAATTGTAGACATGTTCAATGCATCATATATGTATGAACAAGGTTACAAGGTTCGTATAAGTTCAAGATTGTAATTTGTATAACCGAACATCCAATATTATATATATATATTGATGCATAAAAACTAAACTATGTACAAAATTATATAAACAAAAATTAAAAAATAAAATAATACATAATTCATTATTTTAATCAATGGGTTTGTGAAGTTAAATATAATTTTCTATTATAGGGACGGTAGGGGGTTTGCCCCCCACTATTAATACAGAAGGGTTCTGAGGGAATTACCAGGGTATTTCATTTATAGAGAATCAAGGAAGAGTTTGTACACCTTATAAAAACAAAAACTTAGATATAAGAAGGGGAATGAAAAACAATTTTTTAGATTTTTTTTTTTATCAAATGATCCTACATTGGGATTGTGAGTTATAGGCTAGGATTTGACAAATTGGGTTCGACCCTAATCCCAGATGATTCAAGTTTTGAAACCACAAATTGAACTCGTTTAGCTAAGCAAGCTAAAACTAGTGGTGGCAATTCGTTGTTTTAGTTCGTGTCGTATTAAATTAAAGGCATACAATTATATGGGTCAATCCAAATACAACCCATTTATTGATTGTGTTGAAGCGGATTAACCCACTTTGACACCCAAAACATGCTTACATAAATCCTAAACCAATAATTTTATGTCGGGTCCGTAGGTCATGTGACCTAGAGGTGGCAATTATTAGTAGTTGTTGTGTTTGTGTCATGTTGAGTTAAGGGCATACGACTATATGGGTTAAGCTGAACATGACTCATTGATTAACCATGTCAAAGTGGGTTTATGAGCAATAAACCACTAATTGTGTGTCAAGTTCATGGAAGTGTCAAACATTACCATCCCTAGCCAAAACCGAGCTACACTATGCTTAGTTTAATAAATGCTTGGCTGGTTAAGGATTTTATGTATGAATATGTTACATATAAAAATTGTTTATTATATTATAAAATTAAACGTAACATGTATGTAGTATATTATAAATTTAAATGTTAAAAATATTTGGTCTAAGGAGATTTTGTATGTCCTACACATAGAGGCCAGGTGTATAAGGTTTAAACTGCTTCAAATGAAAAAATAAGCACCTATAAAAATGGAGTGTATAAGGTTATAACCGTAAAAAAATGTTTTTAATTGAACATTTGCCCCCTCTTTAAAAGAGGTATCAAATTCAGAAGAAGTTATCACATGTTAGCCTATGGTAGAGGACACGGTAGGACATATAAAATCATGGACAAAACATTTGCTCCCTATTTTGATATAACTTGTTATTGTATGAGCCGTTGGGCTAAAAAATTAAGCGTTTAGAAGAAAGTTGACTCATGGGCTATTGAGCTTTAAGATATGGGCATAAAGCTGTGAACTTTAATTTGGTGAGCTGAGATTGGCACCTAAGCTTGATCCTTGTGCAACGAGCCAGTTGAATTGAGCAGTTTAGCTTGCTTTGATTCATTGACACCCATCGTTCACTGGATTCACCATTTCATTTTTCTTATGATCATAATTGTTGTTAAATTACGACAATTATAATGTACTTTCTTACTCATTAATAGTACAGGCTATCTTTACTGGTACGGTCATTCACTGTCCATTGCGTGAGATCAAACCACCCTAGTTGACTCTTTCTTTTTTTACTACTTGGTTATTGTGTTCATTATTTGGTTGAAGGGGTTGGTGGCCATTGTGATGAGTTAAAAACTCTCATCAATCAAATGCCGCCAAGTGTTGATTTTAAACTAGCTTCAACCACATAATAGTTAATCAAGAAACGAGCCTAACATCGGATTGGTCTGCTTCAAAGCAGATCAAGTAAGATCAAGCTTAAGCATTATGTACATCATATCAGATTTGAGGTGTCCCGACATATCAAATACATGCAGGTTAATATTTAAACACGTCAAGCTACATGATGTCACTATAACAAGCACAATGGACTCAAATCTGAGTCAAAGATATGATCAACCAAATACTACCCTACGAGTTTAACTCTAATAGTTTGTCCAAAAGAAATCAAATTCAAGATTAGCTTAACTTCTCAATATTACAAAGAAAACGGTAAAGATCTTAATTCCTAAAAAAGAGGAAGCAAACTCCATCAAAACTCTATAAAAATGAGCAAAGCATAAGATGCAAAGGGACCCGAACACACGAAGGGAGATGAACAAATTCCTATGCTATCATTCTTAAAATTAAGGTAACCATACTACACCTCATCCAAATAAATACAAACTCTGTTAACTTGATCGTCGGAGGTTAATCGACAAGTACGACACTGGTGCGAGGAGCATCTCAAGGAAGCTCATCAACTTGTAAGCTTCAACCAAGGTTGAACCAAACCCGAAGCAAGCAATTCAACTCAAATTGACAATAGAGTAAAAATTTACCACACACAGTCATTGTGGGTTAATCTCTGTCTGTTGGTTGTTCGTGCAAAGATCAACTCAGCCTTACTAACCTGGGCATATGTGCTGAGTTGTCTTGAGGTGCCAACTCGAGCCAATGTGCCGAGTGGTGAAGTATACCTATCAACTCGAGTAGCTATGCCGAGCTGACCTTATATAAAGTATGTTGACCTATCAGTCCATAAACATTTATTTTGTTGTTTAGCTTGATTTTTTGCTCTCTTCTTGTATTTATTCTCGTTCTTCTTAATAAATTGATCATTACTCATTTAAAAAAAAAAAAAAAAAAAAGATTGCAAGAGTAAGAGAAAATGAGAAAACAAAGAATTTAGCATAACAAAAGAGACTGCCACATAAGGAGGAGAGAGGTTTAAAGGTCAAATCTCAATTGAAGCATTCCATATAGTAGGTTGTCGAGATGTCTACCTCTCCTACCTGCAGTGCATATCCCACACTAATGATGAGACAGTCTACAATAAAAGGTAGGGACATGCCTCTTCCACTTGTTGTGTGGGTCCTACACTATGATGCAATATCTATAAAAGAAAAGCATATTATTAAGGGTGTAAATATCTGATTGTTATTCGTATTCGGTTCATTTTCTTGTCCGCTTAAAGGGAATATAGACCCATGGGTATCCGATTCAATTAAATATTCATTCGTTTAAAAAGCATATGATTATAAGCTGACACATGATGTGTTGGGGTGAAAAACATAAAAAAAAAAAAAAAAAAGTGCCCTTGAAAAAAAGGAAGATAAAGAGGCACCAAATTCAAAAACGCATCATGTGTCAATGTGGCATGACCACATACAATCATTATATATATATATATATATATATATCTTACATTAATAGTCATATTATAATATTGTCGGTCATGTTACATTATAGTAG
>JAOXJP010276581.1:0-19795 GCA_025762735.1 Platanus orientalis
GTTAAATCATTGAGGTAATTCTAAACTTCCTCTAAGATTAGATCTCAGAGATTCATATGATGATCATGGAAAAGCATGTGGAGATATGTGGTTGTTTAAATGAATTTTACTAATTTCTATGTTTAAGAATGGTAAACTTCCTTCAGTAAGAAGAAACCGATCACTAGTGGAGAGCCACCAGAGACACACTACCACTAAGGGAGGGTGAACCACCCACATGAGACATCTTCCTAAGAGCCTTCCGAGAGTATTATTTTCCAAGGAGTGTTCGAGGGGCTAAAGAGATTGAGTTTATGGAGTTAACATAGGGGGGTCATACAGTTATGCAGTATAAGGCTAAGTTCATGGAATTGGCCGCTTTGCCTCTTAAATTGCTGGAGATGATGAAAGAAAGGCCATGAAATTTCAAAGAGCAGTGCGGACTGGGATCCGTAAACGACTTACTCCCCTTTGTCTTCGTTTTTTTGTTGACATTGTAGAGACTGCCATGGTAGTGGAGCAGGAGTGTGAGGAGATTAATCCTATTCGCGATCAAGCTAAGAAGCATCCTACCTTAAGGTTTTAAGAAGGGTTCTGATAGCTCTTGGACCTTCAAGAAACAAGTGGTCACTAAGACTCAAACTTCACGAGATTTTCCTACATGCTCTTATTGTGGCAAACATCATTCCGGTGCTTGCCATTATCAGACTAGAGCCTATCTCCATTGTGGAAAGACAGGCCATGCTATTCGTGACTACCCACTCTTGAAGAGAGGCCAAGGGCCCAAAGCTATAGAGAAGCCAAAGGTTCGTGGACGTGTCTTTGCGTTGACCGAGAAGGATGTGGAAGCATCCAATGCTGTAGTGACAAGTATCATTTTATTATTTAAGCATGATATTAGAGTTTTGATTGATCTTGGATCTAGCATTCTTTCATATCTGCTAGACTCGTAGACTTTATTAACATTACACCAATACCACTAGACTACTTGTTGGTCGTATCTACACCGTTAAGGAAGACCATGTTAGCAGATTCAGTGTGTATGGGTCGTGTTGTTCGCCTTAGTGGGATTGACATGACCATAGACCTTATACTATTAGAGATTTTAGACTTTGATGTCATTCCATGCATGGATTGGCTTGTTGCCCATCATGCCAAGGTTGATTGTTTCACAAAGGAAGTCATTTTTGACATTCCTAATCAGCCCGAGGTAGTGTTTAAAGGAACAAGGAGCTTCCCTAAGCTCATTTCTACTTTTCGAGCTAAGAAGATAATGCAGAAAGGTGGATTAGGCTATCTTATTTATGTCACCTTCGATCAAGAGAATGAAGCAAGGATTGAAAACATATATGTTGTTCATGAGTTCAGTGATGTGTTTCCAGATGATCTTCCTGGACTTCCACCAGATCGGAAGATTGAGTTTGCTATTGAGTTGAATGAAGGCACTAAGCCTGTTTTTATGGCACCATACCAGATGGTGTCAGCTGAATTGAAGGAGTTAGAGGTGCAACCACAAGACCTCATAGACTGAGGATTTGTCCGCCCTAGTATTTCCCCTTGGGGTGCACCGGTTCTATTTATTGAAAGAAGGATGGATCTTTAGGGTTGTGCATTGACTATAGGCATCTGAATCGTGTCATAGTAAAGAACAAGTACCCACTACTTCACATCGATGATCTTTTTGATCAACTAGAGGGTTCAAGAGTGTTTTCCAAAATTGATCTTTGATCTGGCTACTATCAATTGAAGATTAAGAGTGATGATATACCTTAGACTGCCTTCAGGACAAGATATGGACACTATGAGTTTTTAGTCATGTCTTTTGGACTAATAAATGCTCCTGTAGCATTCATGGACTTAATGAATTGAGTCTTTTGACCATATTTGGACCAATTCATAATAGTGTTCATTGATGACATTTTGGTCTACTCAAGAAGTGCAGAAGAACATGAGGGACATCTTCGAATTACCTTATAGACCTTAAGGGATATGAAATTATATGCCAAATTCAACAAGTGTGAATTTCGGCTTGATCAACTTTCTTTCTTGGGGCATGTTATATCCAAGGATGGAATTTTTGTGGATTCCAAAAAGATAAGAAGCTATTGTGAAATGGCCAAGGCCTACGAATGTAATAGAAATTTGTAGTTTTTTTGGGTTTAGCTGGTTACTATAGAAGGTTCGTGAAAGGTTTTTCAAGCATTTTAGGACATTTGACTAAGTTAACTCAAAAAAATGTCAAAGTTTGATTTAAATGAAGTCTGTGAAAAGAGTTTCCAAGAGTTGAAGGACTATTTGATCTCAGCACCGATTTTGACTTTACCATCCAACACTAGAGGAAAGTACATGATTTACAGTGATGCTTTTCATAAGGGACTTGGTTGTGAGTTGATGTAAGAAGGAAAGGTGATTGTCTATGCCTTAAGACAACTAAAGCCTTATGAGCAAAATTATTCAACTCACGACTTAGAACTTGCGGTTGTAGTTTTTGCACTCAAGATATGGAGGCACTATCTATATGGGGTTCCATGTGAGATTTACACGGACCACAAGAGCTTAAAGTATTTGTTTTCACAAAGAGACTTGAACTTGGGACAACAAAGATGGCTCGAACTTATCAAGGATTATGACTATGTGATCCTATACCATCCAGGGAAAGCTAATGTTGTTGCATATGTACTTAGTAGAAAATCTTTAAGTGAGTTGGCTTGCGTAGTCGTAAATCTACGGGTTCAACCAATATTGAATGATAGGGTTAAAGCAGCTTAGAAATTAGACCTATAGATTCTGAAGATCACTGAAGAAGTTGGAAAGGGTTTGAGGGCTGATTTTGTACTTCAGGATGATGGATCTTCATGGTACGGGAAGAGACTATGTGTACCCAATGACTTCAAACTTAAGGAAGAAGTCATGAAGGAAGCACATAGCTCTACTTATTCGATTCATCCAGGGAGTACAAAGATGTACAAGGACCTAAAGGAGCAATTCTAGTGGAATAACACGAAGCGAGAAATTGTTAAGTTTGTATCCGGATGTTTAACTTGCCAGATGGTGAAAACCAAGCATCAGAAGCCTGTCAGACTACTACATTCATTGGATATTTCCAAATGGAAATGGGAATATATTGGTATGGATTTTGTTAGTGGTTTGCAGAAGACTAAGAAGGGTTTTGACTCTATTTGGGTGATTGTAGATCAACTGAAGAAATCTGCCCATTTTTTGCCTGTTAAGGTAAATTACCCATTTGATAAGTTGGTTAAGTTGTACATAGATGAGATTGTGAGACTTTATGGTATTCCAGTTAGAGTTGTGTTTGATCAGGATCCATGTTTCACATCACGGTTTTGGAGAAGCTTGCAGCATGCTTTGGGTACCAAGCTGAATTTCAGTACGGCTTTTCATTTATAGTCAGATGGACAGTCGGAAGGGAGCATTCAGATATTGGAAGACATGCTTAGAGCATGCATTTTTTATTTGAAAGAGAGCTAGGATGAACACTTGCCATTGGTTGAATTTGCTTACAACAACAGTTATCAAATGAACATACAAATGACACTGTTTGAAGCTCTTTATGGACGAAAATGTAGGGCTCCCATCTGTTGGGAAGAAGTTGGTGAATGGAAGTTGCTTGGACCAGAGTTGATTCAAATCACTACCGAGAAAATCCGATTGATTAAAAAGAGACTTTTGATAGTATAGAGTAAATAGAAGAGCTATGCAGACAAAAGACGACAAGAACATGAATTTGCAGTAGGTGACCATGTTTTTCTAAAAGTTTCTCTAGCTAAGGGTGCAATGAGGTTTAGCAAATAGGGTAAACTCAATGCTAGATTTATTGGACCCTTTGAGATTCTGAAGAAGATTGGACAGGTTGCCTATGAGTTAACATTGCCACCGGATTTAGCACATGTTCACAATGTATTCCATGTGTCGATGCTGAGAAAGTATGTCATGGACCCGTCACATGTCATCGAATACGAACCATTGCAAGTCAGGACTGATTTATCATATGATGAGTAACATGTTAAAATCCTCGATCGTAAGGAGCAAGTGTTGCATTCTAAGATCATTTCTTATGTGAAAGTTCTATGGCGTAATCATACTAACAAGGAGGCTACTTGGGAAGGTGAGGATGACATGAAGGCGAAATATCCGCATCTATTCTAAGACCAAGGTATACACAAATTCAGGGACTGAATTTTTATAAGGAGGGGAGAATGTAATACTCCGCATTACACTAAAAGGGTAAAAATATAATTTAACAAACTTAAGGGTAAAGTTTCTACTTCACATATTTATACAGACCTTAAAGTGGTTTAGTAACACATTAAACCAAGTTAGAAGTGTATGACTCAAGTTAGGTCTTGGACTTGTCAAACTTGAGAGTTATCTTGATTGCATATTTAAGGTAACTTTATGGGACCACTGATACCAATCCTGAGTGAATTAAAGTACAAATCATATACTTATAGAAAGATCTAAAACTCTACTTTCCAACCCATTAAACTGAGTATGATTATGAGCCTCTTAGGAGAAGTTATGATAATTCTCTTACAAGGAGTCAGTGCTGACAGACCCATAGATTTAGGGTAATTTCTCGGGTCCACTAAAATGAATCCTGAATGAATTAGAGAATGAGATATACATTGTTGGAAAGGTCTTGAAGTCTAGTTTCCAACACAATAAACGGAGATCAATTCTAAATTTTCTATAAAGAGTTATAAGCATTTTAGTACAAAGGGGGTAAAAGTTGAAAAAAAAACATTGTTAATTTGGATCAATCTGGGATTGAACCAGGAACTTTCTGGTCTGAGAAAATTGTAGAAAACATAGATTGATCCAAATGTCCAAAATTGTGATTTTTTAAGAAAATAACATTTTTTTCAATGTAAGGAGTGTGGGACCCACCCAACTTGGCCCCTAACACTATAAATACTATAAGGGACCCTAATACCCTCATTTTATACCAAAAAGAGGTAGAGGAAGAGGGAGAGAAGGAAAAACAAGGAAATAACTAGGGTTTGAAGGATTTTGGGGATTTTTGGAAGAACAAAGGTAGGAACAAAGTTGTGATTCAACAAAGAAGTAAGAAATAATGCAATCTATCGTTTTTGATCTAGGGTTCTTAGATATTAAAGGATTCAAGAGTTTTTCTTAATTTTTGAAAAGTTTGAAAGCCAAAGTTATGTAAAAATCTGAAAAAATGGTTAAGTGAAGAAAAATCTAATATGTTATATGAAAATCATGGATTTTAATTATAGTAAACATAGGTTTTGAACTTGCATCTGATCTCTATACTTTAACTTGATTCAAGCATGAAAGCATAAGAATATGAGTAAATTTTTCTGCAAAATAGTATATGTATCAACATATTGTTGATCTTATTATATGTTATTTACACCTACATGTGAGTTTTAGAATGATCGGTAAGGAAGATTAATGAGGTAAGTTATATGTAGAGCATGAGATTTTGAATAGAAATCTGTAGATTGTTTTAGGATGACCAAGCAAATCCTTGTTTTGAAAGTAATACGGTATTTTTAAATGCTAAATCAAGTTACTGTTATATGTAAGAGTGTAGGTATATGTAGAATGATTAAATTGTTATTTTTATGATCTTTGCAATATAAATTGTTAAAGTTATGAACTCTATTATATAAATTTGTAAAATATATTGTCTCTGAAAGGCTACATGTTATGTTTGGTTTCCATCCCAACCCTTCATCATCCAAGGGTTATAGTGATGATGCTCATTGTACCTGACTTATGGTGTAAGTGACCCTTTTGTCGGGGTGGTGTTTTTGGGCTAACCCTTCACTAGGGGTAATGAGGCTTGAATAGACCCTTCGCCGAGGGTAATGAGGCTTGAATAGACCCTTCGCCGGGGGCAATGAGGCTTGAATAAACCCTTTGCCGGGGGTAACAAGGCTTGAACAAATCCTTTTGCTGGGGGTTAATAGGCTAAAATGACATCGTATTATAATGCATTATCTTTGGAATGAGACTACTGATATATTATATGTGAATGTCTGAGTGCTATGTGAAAGAATGAATGAATGAAAAGAAAGTGAAACTTAAAGAAAGACTAAAATCTGAATATGCAAGGAAAGAAAGTAAGAATGCTACATGTTAAGAAAAGTGATAAGAAAATGAATGAAAGTAAAATAAAAGAACAAAAGTAAAAGAATGCTAGTTTTATAAGATTGATTGTATATGTTATAGTATAAGTAGTATAAAAAATTACTATTGTAACTACTATTTTATTGTCTCTTATTGTCTCATCTACTTCTAGTTTGTTTTATTATTTTTATCATGTCGTGCAAGTCTTAACCATATTTTTGTATAGCATTGCATCTTTTCTACTGGGTTTTCTAAACTCAGTCAATACTACACAGGAAATGAAGAGCAAGAAGAGTTAGAGCAGGAATAAATATGATGCTTCGAGGATTGTGGCTCTTAGTTGTTGAAATGGAGAGATGATTAGTTTATTGTTTTAGATTTTAGTTCAGACATTGTTATTTATTCAAGAGATGTAATAGTTAGTTGCTTTTAGTTTCAACACTTTAATATGAGATGGTTATGTCTTTTAGTATGGTTTGAATGGTGGTTATAGGATTTATATTTCAGATTCATTATGGATTTTATATGAATATAATTGAGGTGTTAGCTTACTATTCCGTTGTGATTGATTGAATGTGATGAATGGATTGAGCCTATGGTAATGCACATGAAAAAAGAAAATTTATGGACATAAATTGATAAAATAGTGTGAATGATAAGGAATAAGAAAAAAAATTACATGTAGTTGTAATACCTCAATATATGAATGAAGGATGTTGTGTCTTGAAATCCGTGTCCTTTGGATATGGATTTCGAGCCGCCACATAAGGAATCTGCCCATAATGTATTTCTTCATTCTGACATCTTCGACTTTGTATTTTTTATTCAAGGTGTCCCAAACTTTTGTTTAACCCAAGTGTATATGAACACACAAAGTTTTATGGGCTAATCCATGTGGGATTATTCAAATTTAACACACATTTACCAATGTTCAACTAGGCAACTTTAGAGACAATTTCTCATTCACCCATTACCGGTTTAGAGCATCCAACTATATGGCGTTTTTTTCCTCATTGAGGTGAACATGAACTCATGCGGATCCGCCTCAAATGACATGTGTGTCTCACTTTTATTTTGGCTCAAACATAGTTAAACGATCAAAATTTGCTAAAAAAAATCTGCGTAATTTTCAAAATCGTTTCCAACATCATCGCGAGGAAGTCTCTTTGAGATACAGGTGTCCCTTTGAGAAGTGCCTTTGTGATTCAGGGCTCATTCGTGATGTAGTTGCCAAGGTGGTCAACAAAGGTAGTACACTGTTCCTGGCTCACGAAGCAGACTGGGTTGGTCTACAATGGTATAGTTTCACTATTTGGGTAATTTGCGAAGGCTAATGAAAGATGGATAGGTGGAGTTGCATCAAATGGGTGATTTAATTGATGTGAAAACACATTGGTGCTTTGGTCTCCAAGATCTTCATGAAAGAGGTAAGGGATAAATGGATGAATTTGGGATTGGTGAAGGGTAGGCTATTACTTTGGTGTAAAGTCGGTAGGTTCCTATTTTGAGGGAGCAGACATACTGCTCAAATTAAAATATCTCAACACTCTAGATGGGTAAGGTTCTTGCAGATGCTAAGGTTAGAGACTCTTAAGATTTCCAAGTTTTTCCAATTTCACTCTCTCATGATTAGGGTTTAAAATTGCGAAACTATGGGGATGATAATGCTTAACCTTGACATCATTCACCTTTATAATTATAATAGAATTTAATCATTATTTACAATATTACAATGATAGTTACTTAACAGTGGATACTTCTTTAATTTATTAATAAATAGAATATGATACATCACATATTTGTAGTAAAGGAAGAAGCAATAATTTATATATTATTAAATGAGTTTAGAGACATCATTTCTGCTGGATGACCATTATAGTGGGAGTAATGGTTGATAGGGAAAAATACCGACACCATATAACCTAGAAAACCCTGACCCTAAAGAAACTAACCCAGGGGTTTCTTATTAAGAAAACCCATCGAGGCCTCATAATGGCAACCTGAAGGATAGTGAGGCCACTTAAGAAAGGTTATGCTGTTCAACGACTTTTCGACATTGAGATTTATAAAGGAGCTGGGGCGTCCTATCGGGCCATCACTCCCCTCCTAATGCCCGATACTTCAAAATCCCCGGGACACCTCGAAATCTCTGGGATGACTCCTGGGGCATAACCTGGATCCTGAGTATCCAAGCACCAAGAAAGGGAAGCCACCCCATTGCCAGCTGTCTGGCACCAAAGATCACAAACGATCTCGATTGTGTAAGAAAAATAGGAGTCTCACCTTCTATATTTAGAGATAAGAACAATTCAAAAGTTGTTACCAAAAGAATATTTTCTACAGTTGGCCTAACAGATTGAGAAGAGACAAAATAGGAGAAAACCAGTATATTAACCAACTAAAATGGAAAGATCAGATCTTCGCCATGATCAACGTGGGAAGATCTGGGCAGAATCTTGCCTGATATGCCTTTACTCGAGCCTATAAATAAGGGGAGCGTTCAACTCAACAGGTATGAGAAAAATAACCCTAGCAAGAGTTTTGCATTCTACTGCTATTCCTATCTGACTTGATCATTAGAGAGCTTAAGGTCGGCATCCCACCGGTGTCATGGTTCTTTTTTTATTTTGATTTGTCTTGCAGGGACCATTTCACTAGAGATCTTGGCCCATTGTGCAACCATCTGACTGATATTAACACACTTGTGATTCTGGCAACATCAGTTGGTGCTATCTATGGGAAATCATCCTAAAGGATCAAAGGTTTGCATGGTTGAACTAAATCAATGGTAGCTCAACACAACCTTCGCACCCAAGTGGATGGACAAGAAATTGTCATCTCTTATGAAATCCACCATGAAGAACCTCGGGTGGCCGCCCTTGAACAACGCATTTAAGGCTTGATGGCAAACATACAACTACTTATGGACTAGATTGAGAGATAATGTAGGAGTTGAGGGGCCGAAGGAGTGAATCCAACAATTAGGAAGTGGGATAGTAGGAGTCACCCACTAGCCTGGTGGGAGCCATGATAATGACTGGGGACAGGAGGATGAAGGAAGCACTACCGCACCCTGATTTTGAGAATCAAACCATAGCTTCAAGCAGAGAGAAAGGGTTCACACTTTCAATCCTTGGGAAGAGGAGACGGAAGATGTGAGGTGAGAGATGGTGACCATGAAGAAGGCTATCAAGGGGAAAGCCTCAGCAATGGTCAATGAGCTCATCCAAATAACAGACCACCCATTTACTCCCGAGGTTATGGCTCAACCATTACCTACCAAGTTTAAGCCGCCGCAGATGGAGATGTTCGATGGTACTCGGGACCCCCTCGAACATTTAGAGGCTTACAAAACACACATGAATCTCCAGGTAGCACCCGACGAGATCATGTGTTGAGCTTTCCTAACAATTATAAAAGGGTTTGCTCGAGTGTGGTTTAGCCTACTAAAGCTCGAGAGTATACCAAACTTCACAAAGCTTAGCCAACAGTTCATCGGGTATTTCATAGGCGGCTAGAGACATAGGAAGCCTACCACCTATCTGCTAAATGTCAAGCAAAACAAGGGTGAATCCCTCTAGGACTACGTGTCCCAGTTCAACAAGAAGATGTTGTTGGTTGATGATGTCAAGGAGAAAGTGGCTGTGGTTGCCCTCATGACGGGATTGCTACCCTCTAAGTTCTCTTTCTCATTATAAAAAACCTACCCTTATGTATGACCGACTTGATGTTGAAGGTGCAACAACATATGAACACCGAGGATACTCTTAATGACTAATAGGAGCTGGAGAGTGGAGGTAATCCTCAGTCTGACAAGAGGAAGAGGGAGCCACAGCCTGCTCGAGATGAAAGGAGCTCCCATGTTAGGGGCAATGATAGTGGCATAACAAGACCTCGGGTCAACCTACCCCCGAATAGATTTCAAAATTATACCCCCCTTAATACACTGATGGAACAGGTACTCGTGCATATTAAGGACGACCTAAATGTTAAATGGGCCGAGAAAATTTGAGCCCCACCTGAGAGGAGAAATTGGGAAAAGTATTATCGCTTTCACCGGGATCATGGTCACGATACCAATAATTGTTTTGATTTGAAGGAGCAGATAGAAGCCCTCATTCAATGAGGGTGACTGCAAAATTTTGTGGTGGGAAGACCCCTAACTGAATGGGAGAATACCAATCGAGATCCCCAACTCGAGAGGAAAGAAGACCTAAAGGCCCAATAGGTAAGATCAGGGTAATAGCCAGAGGACTCTTTGGTGGAGGAGAGTCCAACTTGGCAAGAAAATCCCATGTCAGGTAAATACATGCTGAAAGAGAATGGTAGATGCTGACTACAGAAAGGCTGACCAAGCAACATAGGATAGAGCATGCCCCCATTACCTCCTCTGAAGAAGACGCCTGAGGAGTGAGTCAGTTGCACAATGACACATTGGTGGTGACCCTAGTCATCTTAAACTACAAGACCCGCCGCATCCTCATTGATAACGGGAGCTCAATGGACATCCTTTATCTCTTGGCTTTTGACTAAATGGGCATTGGGTGAGATAACTTTAAGCCGATTGAATCGCCTTTAGTCAATTTCACAGACAATATGTTACTCCCCATTGGAACGACCGGCTTACCAGTGATTGCTGGGATGAACGACAAACAAATCACTAAGGTGGTTGATTCTTAGTGGTCAATTGCCCATCGCTATATAATGCCATATTCTGAAGGCCGACGTTGAACCAAATGAGGGAGGTTACCTCAATCTGCCATCTTTTGATGTGCTTCCAACTAAAAAAGGCATTGGGGAGTCAGAGGGGACTAGGTAACCACTTGGGAATGTTATGTGGCATCTCTTAAAGGAGAACCAATCCTAAAGGAGACAATGGTGATCGATAGTTTAGAGGTCTAAGACAAAAGGACTCAGACAATTGCAGAGCCAGGGGATAGCTTGAAGATGTTGTCCTCAACGTTGGTTATCCTAATCGAGTAACCCGAGTAGGGTCTAACCTGGCAGGGGAATTCAAAAAACAACTACAGGGGTTCCTTATCGATAATTGAGATGTGTTTTCCTAGACACATGAGGATATGCTGAAGATAAACCCCCACCTGGCAGTGCATTGGCTCAATGTAAGCCCGACTATAAAACCTGTTAAAGAAAAGAAAAGGAACTTCGCCCTAGAAAGGAACTAGGCCATCACAGAGGAAGTGGACAAGTTGCTCAAAGCCTGATTCATAAAGCAGGTCCACTACCCCGAGTGATTGGTGAACGTTGTTATGGTGCGAAAGCTGAACTTGAAGTGGAGGATGTGTGTCGACATCACCGACCTCAACAAGTCATGTCCCAAGGATAGTTTTCCTCTCCTAAGGATCGACACCCTAGTAGAATTGACAGACAAACATCAAACTCTCAGTTTTATGGACACTTTCTCGGGGTATAATTAGATAAAGATGTACGAGCCCGACCAGGAAAAGATAGTCTTTATCATTGATCGGGGGCTCTACTACTACCAAGTTATACCCTTTGGCTTGAAGAACGTGAGGGCTACGTACCTAAGACTCATCAACAAGATGTTCAAGGGCCAGAACGGAACGAACGTCAAAGTGTACGTGGATGACAAGTTGGTGAAGAGCCTGCTAACCAAGCACCATTTAGCTGACCTGAGCGAAACATTCTAAAACATTGAGAAAGTACAAAATAAAGCTCAACCAGGGAAAATGTACGTTCGGTGTGCCGTTGGGAAGTTCCTTAGATTTTTGGTCTCCCAACGAGGAATAAAGGTAAACCCCAAGAACGTCAGAGCAATAATTGAGATGCAACCACCAAGGAATACCAAGGAGGTGCAACGATTGGCGGAAAAGGGTCATGGCATTAAGTAGGTTTTTATCCCTGGCTACTGACAAATGTTTCCCCTTCTTTCATCTACTGAAGAAGGCGTTTGACTGGAACGAAGAGTGCAACAAAGCCTTCAAGGAGCTTGAAATTCACCTCGGATGCTTACCGTTAATCAACCAACCAAAGCAAGGCGAGGTACTCTACGTCTATTTAATGGTATCAAAGACAACTGTTAGTTCGGTACTAATCAGAGAAGAAAATGGGGTGCAAATGCCTATGTACTACACCAGTCGGGCATTCAGGGGAGCTAAGGAAAGATATCCAAAATTTTGAGAAAATAGCATTCACTTTAGTCATCACGGCCAGACAACTAAGACCTTACTTCCAGGCGTACACTATTTGAGTGCTCATTGATTTGTCGTTCAAGGTCATATTACACAAGTCCAAGACCTCAGGGAGACTGGTTAAATGGTTAGTGGAACCGAGTGAATTTGACATTGAGTACCATCCCCAAGGAGCTATCAAGGGTTAAGCCATCGCTGATTTTATTGTCGAGTATACTCACTCACCGAAGGATGAGACCTGGGCGAGGGAAGATCAACCTAGAGAGATGGAAGCAACTAAAACAACATGGATGCTCTATGTTGATGCCTCTTCTACTAGCAAGTCTGTTGGTGGTAGGATCATCTTGGTTACTCTAGAAGGGACTGAGCTTGAATACACTGTCATATTCGAGTTTAAGGCGGCCAATAACGAGACGGAGTATGAGGCCTTACTCATCGGATTACGGATGGCTCGTTCCCTTGGAGCTAGGAAAGTGAAAGTCAGTAGTGATTCCCAGCTAGTTATAGGGCAAGTGTTGGGAGAATATGAGGCGATGGATGAACGGATGAAGCAGTATCAGGCATTGGTAGCAAAAGAAAAATCTCAGTTTAAGCAGTTTAGTATGCAGCAAGTCCCTCAGGGACAAAACGAGAAAGCTAATAAGTTTTTCAAGCTCACATTGTCAACTGTGGAAAACCTCAACCCCGGGATCTTCATGGAGAATCTAACCAAGCTAAGCATTGAGGCAAAGGAAGACAAAGAGGTCAATATGGCAAACCCCAAGCCCAAATGGGCTAGCCAAATCCTAAATACTTGAGGATGGAGGGTTACCCGAGAGTAGGGATGAGGCGAGAAAAGTGAAGGTGAGGGTAAGTCGATATCTCCTCCTCAATGACACCCTTTACAAAAGAAGATTTTCCCTCCCCCTGCTAGGGTGCTTATCTAGTTAGGAAGCCGATTATGTTCTCCAAGAAGTACATGAGGGGATATGCTGGAATCACCCGGGGGGAAAAACACTGGCCAACAAAGTAATCAGAGTAGGGTATTATTGGCCCTCGATACAAAAATGACGAGAGCACATTCATCCAGAAGTGTGACAAGTGCCAAAGGTTTGCCAACACCCTAAGAAAGCCTACTAAAGAGTTGGTCATCAAGCTGGTCCATGGCCCTTCGCCCAATGGGGAATTGACATTGTTAGACCGCTCCCTTGCGGAAAGAGGTAAATGAAGTTCTTAATGGTTGCCATCGACTACTTCACAAAATGGGTGGAGGTTGAGCCCTTGCCAAGATCACCAAGAAAAATATTCGGGACTTCACATGGAAATCAATGGTGTGTTGATTCGGGATACTCAGGGTACTCATCACTGACAATGGTAAGCAGTTCGACAATGCCCGATTTTGAAAATTTTGTTCAGAGCTTAGGATTAAGAATCACTTTTCTTCCCTGACACACCCTCAAGCCAACGGTCCGGTGGAGGTCACCAACTGGACACTACTGAGCATCATTAAGAAGAGGCTTGAGGATTCAAAAGGTCTTTGGCCTGAGGAGTTACTTAATATCCTATGGGCCTACCGGACTACAATGAGAACCCCCATTGGGGAAACACCATTCTTCTTTGCATTTGGAATTGAGGTAGTGATCCTGGTAGAGATTGGGGTGACCACCAATAGAACGGTAAGTTTTAACCTGGAGAAAAACAATTAGTACCTTAGAAATAACCTGGATATGCTAAAAGAAGAAAGAGACAAGGCCGCACTTCGGATAATTGCCTACAAGCAAAAAATAACTAAGTCTTATAACTTACAGGTAGAGCTGAGAAGATTTGCAGTAGGAGACTTAGTCCTCAAGAAGGTCAACCTAGCGACCTAAGACCATACAAAAGGGAAACAAAAGCTAAGTTAGGAAGGACCCTACAAAGTAGCAAGTTTTTATAAACCTAGGACATACCATCTCGATACATTGCAAGGAGAAGGACTACCTCGACCATGGAACATCGAACATCAGAGAAAATATTATTAATAATGATGATGTGACTATTTATTTTATATTAATTAAATTTTCTTATTTGGTAGAAAATAAAGAGTTCATGCCCTTGGGCCCAAATTACAAGAATGACTCCAGGTCACAAAAATGACTCTAAGCCACAAGAATGACCCCAGGTCACAAGACTGATCCATCCCTTAAGGGCAAGTTCAAGCCCTCGGGCCCAAGTCATAAGAATGACCCTAGGTCATTGGAATGACCAGATGTCACAAGAATGACCCTAGGTCGCAAGACTGACCCATCCCTTAGGGGAGAGTTCAGGCCTTCGGGCCTAGGTCGCAAGAGTGCTAGGTCACAAGATTGACCCATCCTTTAGGAGAGAGTTCAGGCCCTCGGGCCCAAGTCACGAGAATGATTCATCCCTTAGGAGAGAGTTCGGAAGACAAGACGAAAGAGCCATAGACAGCATACGAGGTTTTGAAAGCAACTAACGATTGTTATGAACACTACATCTATCAAAGTCTTGGAGATTTCTGAGAATGAGGTTGTCAAAGACTTCAATGGATAAGGTTGATGCCTTGAGACATACTGGGATGTGCGTATCGCTATCAAGGAGACTAAGGTCAACCTTTCCACATCAAGTAAGTACAACTCCAACCTCTTACGTGTCGGATGATAATAGGTGCCTAAAAATACTCTGGGACATCGCCAAAGAAAGGTCCTACACAGGGTAATAACTTATGTTTATGGTGCCACTAGAAACCCTTAAGTCACCCGGGTCATAAAGAGTCAAACGACTCATAAGATTCTCTAAGGTTGGCCTACTCCTACATATTTAGAAAATTTTGGGAGGGTACCTAAGGATTTTTCCATGAAGTGTACCCATACTTAGAAAATTTCATTGTCGCCTTCCCCTACATACTTAGAAACTTTTTTGGAAGGGTACCTAAGGATTTTTTCACGAGGCGTACCCACACTTGTAAATTTTTTACCACGAGGTGTACCCACACTTAAAATATTTTTTTTTGGAAAAAAGACAAGGGAAATCTAGAAATAAGCTATAGCAACACACAAGATGGGGGAAAAATAAATTTCATTAATTAAAATAGTTTACATTGACAAAAAATCAAAATAAATAAATAAAAATACATTTATGCCAAGGGGTTGTCAAACCCTAAGTTGTCCACCTTAGCATCTCCCAGGGCCATGATCCCAGCACCCTCAGCCTCGTCTTCTTCTTCTTCTCCTCCCTTTTCTTCCTCCTCCGGGTCGAAGGTCATGAATTCCAAGTCCGGGAAGGTCTGGGTAGCTTGCCTCCTGAACTCCTCAAAGCGCACAAGGAAGCACCTGGCCTTCATGACCTAAAAGGCCTCGAAAGCTTTGTAGTTTTTGACTGGAGTGTCAATGGCCCAGTCCCTCTCTTCCTCGGCTTTAACCAAGGCAATAGCCACTACCTCGGCCACTTTTGCCATCACGGTTTGTTCCAGGGTCATCGTGACCGACCCTTCAATTTCAAGGCGACGACTTCTTTCAAACCCAAGCTTAGACCTGGCCCAAGTGGCCTCCTCCTCAGCTGACCACATGTGCCGGGTCAGCTCACCGATTCGGGCCTCATCCCTAGTAATTCGGGCGATCATGTTCATGTTAGTCCCCTTCACCCATTAGAGCTTCTCCCTCAGGGCCTTGATTTCAGTCTCAGCGCTAGCACGAACAACACCGAGTTCTTGGGTGGCTTCAACAAGCCGACCCTAAAGTTCAACCCGAGCCTTCTCACCAGTCTTGAACGTCTGTATAGAGGTCACCATTAAGGTCATGGCTTGTAAGGCCACAAACATGTTAGTAAAGAATAGAAATGTGTAATTTTTTTTACCTTAGCCATGTAGAATAACATCTCACATTATTGAACGTTAGGAGAAACGGTCTTTAAGGCATCGAGGTTGCTAGCTGGAATGCCCCCGAGGAGGTAGTCCACCCTAGAACCCAGATTAGACAGCCAAGTCATGGGTCCCACCGAAGACTTACCCTTATCCTGGGTAGATGAAGAAGTGGACTTAGTAGTGGCCGCCTAGGGGGTCGCAACCACCTGGGGAGAAGAAGTTACCAGCGATACGGCCACTATGGCTACAACCTTGGGTGGGGCCACTGAGTCTTCCTCGGTAGGGTGTTGAGGTGGAGACCCGGTAGTTTCACCCTCTAGATCCACGATGGGGATGAGGGGGATGTTTGGAACCGAGGCAGGGATCGCCTTAGGGACCCGAGCTTGAACAACATCAGCTCAAACTTTAGTTTGGGAGGACCCCCTTAGGACGTGGGTTCTCTTCCTCTTCTTTAAGGAGATTGACTCCCCTTGGCCTGTTTCACCTGGGTTAGGAACCTTTTATCGGACCTCATTGCTGTAAAACACTAAAAACTCAAGGTTAGAAAATACAAAAAAAGGTAAAGAATAAATAAAAAAGAAAGATAGAAGGGGAAAAAAATTAAAAAATGATAGAACACAAAAACTTCTTGGGTCGGGACTGAAACTGAGCTTAAATAGATGCCTAGGGGTGAGAAGATTGAGGTAAGCATGAACTCAGTAGTTCACAACGTCCCAAAGGCGATTCACCTCCTCGAGGGAAAGCTCGTTGATGTCCAAGTCTAACACAAGGGAATGAACAAGATGAATAAAAAAAACTCAGAGAAATGACACAAAAGTAAAAGATTCACCTAAAGAGTTAACAACTAATGCCTAGTCCCTGTTAAACCTTGGGGGGGGGAGGGAATCTCCCCCCAAGGGGAATTTCTAGTCTTCATCGGAGATAAAGAAGTAGCGGCTCCTCTATCCATTATTAGAACTCAGGAGGCCGGTCACCAGAGTAGTCGTTAGGTCCTGGCTTGTAAAATACCACCACCTGGGCTCCTGCTCCTTAGGACATTAATAGTGAAGGAACTTGTTAAGGGTAAGGTGGGCATTCCTCTCAAACGTTAACTCCCATAGGACCATACACCTTATGGCTATCCTCCAGGTGCTAGGCATTAATTGTCTCGGCACCAAACTATGACAGAGTAGTAGGTCCTTAAGGAAATAAGGGACCAAGAAATAAAGATTGGTCAAAAGATCCTGCTTGTACAATGCTAGGCTATTGGCAGGGGCCTTGAAGGCTAAAACATTCTCGGGGGCAGTGAGGATAGCCTCCTCAAGGATAAGAAAAGTCCCCCGATACTGGGTCAGGTTTTGCTGCCTTAATTCGGATGTGTAACTGGCAATGACAAACTCTTGTCTGGGAGCAATCTCTCCTGCTACTACTAGGATTGTCATGTCATTAAGAGGAGCTAGCTTGACGGCCTGCTCTGGGAGTTTTGGTAGACCTCCATTAGGTCATCAACGCCGTCGACCATTTGGTTAACGCTATCCCTAGACACCATTGGGTAAAAGGGAAAAAGGCTTTATAGGGAATAAAGGAGGGCTCAAGAAGAGCAATAACAGTTATCAAAGATAAGAAAATAGGAAAGGAAGGAAAAAGGCCCAGACAAAACAAAAAACAGGATAACTAAAGACCCAAGATCCTTAAAAATGGAAAAAAACTAAAGACTTAAATCAAAATACCTAAAAACTTAGAAGTCAGAGGAAAATATATTGGAAGACGACTGCCAGAGTGCAAGAAACTCGCTGGAAATCACACAAGAAAAGTATGCAGAGCAACGAAATGATGTTCAAACTGATAAAGGAAAACAAAAATGACCTTCAAATGTTGTATTTATAGGTAAAACCCCTAATCCTCAACCCTACACGTGTCGCTTATCCTAGAGAGATAAAAACTGTTATGATTACCCTAAGAGATGAACAATGCTCAAATCTCGAAATAAGCATGAGGCTTAATCCCATTCGTCTAATTACATCAGGATTACATGAGATGCGATGCTCAGCATGACCCATGAACGGCATAGGCATGTCCCCTCGACTGCCGTAGCGCATTAAATGAAACGCCATCATAATGCCTTCTCGTTATTAATGCACATCGATACATGAAAAGGTAAAAATGCCACCAAAATGAATAATAATGATAAAAATTGATTCACATTCCCGAGCTAGGTTACCCATAACTCGAGAATAAGGGGGAAGCTGAAAGGGAAAAATACTGAGACCATATAACCCAGAAAACCGCGACCCTAAAGAAACTAACCCGAGGGGTCCTTATCAAGAAAATCTACTGAGGTCTTGTGATGGCAACTTAAAGGATAATGAGACCATTTAAGAAAGGTTCTGCTGTTTAATGACTTTTCAACATTGAGATTTATAAAGGAGCTGGGGCGTCCTATTGGGACATCATTTCCCTTTAATGCCCAACACCTCGAAATCCCTAGGACACCTCCAAATTCCTGGGATGACTTTCGGGGTGTGACCTAGATCCTGAGTATCTAGGCACCAAGAAAGGGAAGCCACCCCACTGCTAGCTATCTGGAGCCAAAGATCATAGAGGATCTTGATTGTGTAAGAAAAATAGGGGTCTCACCTTCTATATTTAAAGATAAGAACAATTCAGAAGTTGTTATCAAAAGAATATTCTCTACAGTTGGCCTAACAGATTAAAAAGAGACAAAATAGGAGAAAACCAATACATTAACAGACTAAAATAGAAAGATCAGATTTATGCGATGATCAATGTAGAAAGATTCAGGCAAAATCTTGCTTGATATACCTCTACTCGAGCTTATAATAATGGAACGTTCAACTCAACAGGTATGAGAAAAATAATCCTAGCAAGAGTTTTGCATTCTATCGCTATTTCTATCTAACTTGATCGTTAGAGAGCTTGGGGCCGACACCCCACCGGTGCCATAGTTCTTTCACTATTTCGATTTGTCTTACAAGGACCATTCCACCAGAGATCCTAGCCCACCATCTAACCGGTGTTGGAACGCTCGTGATTCTGACATCATCAATGGTCATTATTCTTGTACCGAAAAGATAAAAATAAAAATGGTTATTATTCTGTTAGGCTTTCGAATAGGTGTGGCAAGATTGTGGTGGGGTTATTGCTATAGTAACTGCCAAGCACCAATCCCAACCCTGTCCCATTTATTAATCGGGTTAATAAAAATATATAAAGGATGGGTTCTGGTTTGGGATTTGATAATTGTTGACACTGAGTTTTACACTTATGTACTTTTTTTTTTATGACAACACTTTAGTACTTAAAGGTGTAAGAATGTGAGGGGTCTGACCATAACTTGTGTTGCTAACTTGCTAATCCTAACCCCCAATTCATTAGGCGAGTTTCAACGTAAATTGTCTGTTTTGAGACAGACCTCTAAAGGCAGGCCATTGATTGACACATGACGTGTTTTTTGAATTTGATGTCTTTTATTGACCACGTACTTTTCAGCTGAACACTTTTTTGGACCCTTTACCCCCCAAAACACTACATGTCTGTTTATAATTCACCATATACACTACATAGGCATTTTTATCACAGAACATTTGCTTCGTTAAAAAAGAGAGCCCCCTTCAAAGTGTACGTCGTGTTGTGTGTACATGCTTCAATAAAAGAAAGCAAATCCTGAGATGTGATCAGCTGCAGC
>JAOXJP010276592.1:0-19795 GCA_025762735.1 Platanus orientalis
GATATTGACAATATATAAGACCTAACAGGGTCTACATGAGAAGACCCATGGAAGAACATATTGACACATTATTTGAAGTCAAAATTGTTTATTAGAGTCTTAATTAAATTTAAATTATTGTCTTTAAGAGTTTTAAATTGTAATCCGGTTGCTTACTTTTAGACCAAGTTTTTTATAGTCAAAACTTATCTTTTTCAGCTTGATTTTGATGCCATTTGAAATGTTATTTAATTTTTCTTTCCAAGGAGACTATTATTTTGAGAATTCGATGTGATTTAGAGAAGTTATGGCTAAAATGCTAAGGGGATATCAAGAAGTTACGAAAATGAGTTTAGTTTCTAAAATTAGAGAGCTTTTTTAGAAATGTTTCTTTTTATGATTTAGCAAGTTTCTTTTTTATGTTTTAAAGAGTTTCTTTTTATATTTTTAAAAAGTGAATTATAAGGAAACTAAATGGTTGCCTCTTTGACTATAAAAGGAGCACTCTGTATTATTTTAATTATGTTATGATGAATAAAATTTTATGGGTTTTCTCTCAATGAGTACAATTTTTCTTTCAAGTTCTTTTGCTTAGCTTTAAAATCAAGGATGACGATGTTTAAGGAAATGTGAGGTAGGTGATTACCCACCCTAGGTCAATTCTTTATTCTTTATTTCTTTCTTCTTCTTTCCTCTCTTCTTTTTTCTTGATAGTGGTTGTATTTAGTTTTCTGAGATCAAGAGCTTGTATGTTGCAACAACTTCGGTATCAGAGTCAGGTTCTAACTAATCTCTACTTAGTTGGGTTCCTTGGAAGTATATTTTAGCAATGTTTTTTCAACTAATTAATCTAGTTGTAATCTCAATGAATATTGGATGGTCTGAATTATTTGCAAAGTTTTGAAAGGGCTTAAACCCTAGAATTTTGTAAAAAGGGCCTAAACCCTGAAATCTTGTAAAATTAAGGTTTTGAGAAAAATATGTCTAGAGTGTTTATCCTCCTAATGTTGGAAATGAACCTAAATCTTGGAACTATTGGAAAGAACCCTAAATTCCTTTTGAACTTTTTAGAGCCTTTCTTGTAATCATATCCCTATGGCATTCTTAGCCACGGGCCAGTGTTTAACCAGGATTGCCATTATTGAGGTTCAGGAAAAGTAAATGGTTTTCACGGTTTAGTATCCTTTTACTTTTCCTCATTAAAAGTGTATTGTGATCATAGTCAATGATTAATATGATGATAACTTCATTTCTCATTATTTGGCAGAGAAATTATCAAAACACCCTGAGATAAGATCATTTTGTTATCATGAACATGGTTTCTTTATTATTCAATTTAGGAACGAAGGAGACTTCATTGATAGTACTAAGTGTTATTTGTATGAACCTATTTCAAAGGATCATTAAGTGATATCAATGAGGAAATGGTTGGATGAGAGAAAAGGTACGTTCAACAAAACTACTAACATTCTACGAATTTGTGAATGAAGAGTATACTATAATTTTCAAATAAGACCTATTGGTACAAGTTATTTAAGAATGGTCAGATTAGATTCTAGTATACCTTAACAAGTGTTAACGTGAGAAATAAAAGAAAAGTGAAGAAAATGTTAGTTCTAAGTTTAAGATTATAGTATAAAAATCTGATTTGAAAGTCAAGGAACAAAAGTCCAAAGTAAAAGTCCAAGAAATTGAAAAAAAAGGCTAGAGATGAAGACACTAATATTGAGTATGATGATGTGACTTGCGATGAGTTATTTAAGGAGCCAGTTATGATCATAGATGATTGCCTTGTTGTTACCATAGTTTGTGACTAGCTAGTTGATGAGAACCAAGAGCCAGACAAACAGGAAATCTAGCTTATTCTGACAGACACTGGCCCCAGAATCTGTGATGTTTCCCGACATTATTGATCTAGTCTTTAACAAGCCAAAGGTGGACAATCAAGTGAAGACATCTGTCGCCTTACAGCCCCCTATGGTTCCATTGATAGATTATGAGCCTGAGCAAACAACATATGATGTGTACTATGAGATCATTATGATATCAGATGCTTGTAAGCGGATAGGTTTAAATCATAATCTGATTGTGGTTATGTGGTTCAAGCTTTCCAAGGTTGTTGATCCTTCTACTTTACAAAACTCAAGGTCGAGTTTTTTCGAATAATGGGGGTTTGATGTGGGCATTAGAGCTAAGTGGGGTCCATACATACATGCCTCTTAGTGTGGTAGGCTATCACTTCCCCATTTTGCATCAACACACAACCCAATCCTTTCCTTAAGGCATCACTATAAATCACGTAACCTTCTAAGCTTGAAGAATGTCAACACTGGGCAGATACCAACCAATCGTTCAATTTTTAAAAAACTTTTCTCACAATCATCATTCCGTTCAAATTTGAAAATTTCCTCAGTTAACCTAGTTAGTGGTCCTGTGATGTGAGATAATTCTTTTACAAATTTTCGATAATATTTTGCCAAACCTAAGAGGCTACTAACTTTAGTTATGTTTGTCGACCTCGGCCAACTTACTATGGCCTCCACCTTCTTGGGATCCATATAGATTCCATTCTTTGATATTACATGCCCTAAGAAAACTACTTTATCCTACCAGAACTCATATTTATTGAACTTAGCATAAAGCTGTTGATTTCTTAGTGTCTGCAGTGCTAACTTCAAATGTATTTCACGGTTCCTTAGAACTCTTCGAGTATACTAAAATATCATATATAAACACTATGATGAACTAATCCAGATATGGTCTAAATATCCTGTTCATCAAATCCATAAATGTTGTTGGTGCATTAGTTAGCTTAAAAGACATAACTAGAAACTCGTAATACCCATATTTGGTGTGAAAAGCGGTCTTGGGTATATCGTTATTCTTAATCTTAAGTTGATAATAACTTAATCTAAGGTTAATCTTAGAGAAGACCTTGGCACCTTGCAATTAATTGAATAGATTGTTAATCCTCAGCAATGGGTATTTGTTCTTTATCGTTACCTTGTTCAACTATTTATAATCAATACACAACCTTATAGTTCTGTCCTTCTTCATGAATAATACTGGGCGCCCCAGGGTGACACACTAGGACGTGTAAAACCCTTATTTAGAAACTCTTGCAACTATACCTTAAGCTTTGACAGTTTTGCTAGTGCCATATGATATGGTGTCATAGAAATAGGCTTGGTACCTTCCACTAAGTCAATTGAAAGTTCTATCTCCCTGTACAGGGGTAAATTAGGACAATCTTCTAGAAACATATCACCAAATTCTTGAACAATGGGGATATCTTCAATCTTCACCTCATCTTTCTAATTATCTATTATGTTTGGTAAATACCCTTGACTTCCTTTTAAAAGTAGTTTCTCTGCTCGAAGGGCATAAATCATCCTAGGAAAGGTCCATGTTCCCTTGAACACAAACTCCAATTAGTTAGGATATTGAAGGTCACTTCCTTACAATAACAATCCACTATGGCATGGTAGGCAACCAACCAGTCTATGCTTAGAATAACATCAAAGCCTTATAAGTTTAAGAGGATTAGATCTGTTATCAATTCCCTATCCCCAATCCTGACTACACATGACTTGCACACAAACTCATCAATCATGGTCTTGTCTAGAGGATTAGATATAGATAATTCAAATTCTAGTAGTTCCAACACACAATTCACATATTTCACACAATTGCTACATACAAACTAATGGGTGGATCCCAGATCAATCAGGACCCGTGTGATGCAAGAAAATAGGGGAATAGTACCTACTACCACTGACTAGGATGCCTCAGTATCTTTTTCAATGATGGCTTAAATGTTCCCTTGGACTTTTGGTCTCCCTCAAGTTGGTTTAGATGGTTGCTCATTATTCATTTCAGGGCAATCCTTAATCTGGTTGCTTACCGTCCTGCATTTGAAACAAGCACCTGACTCTCGATAACAAATACCCTTGTGTATCTTCCCACATTTTGGGCATGCCTTCTTCTTGAAGGTCCTTGCATTTTCACTCCCTTTGTGGTTTGGTTGCTTTCTTCCTTGATCTCTTATACATTGAATTTATTCACACTCTCTTTCGACGATCATAACACTCTCCATTACTTCAAAAAAAGTTTTTAGTCTTAATACAACCATCGTAGTTCTAATCCTAGGACGAAGGCCTGTAAAATTTATTGGCTCTTCTCTCGTCGTCATTAGTAATGTGGGGAGCATGCCTAGTTAACTCCATGAATTTTCCCTTGTACTGTAAGATCGTTCTGCATCCTTGAATTAGACTCATGAACTCTAATTCATTTTCATCACAAACACTTTTTGGGATATATTACTCATGGAAAGCCTGCAAGAATACCTCCTACGTAATTGGTTCGCCCTCATTAAGTGGTAGCGAAGCTCTAGTGGCTCTCCACCAGTGTTTAACCTATCCTTTTTACATAAACGCAATGGAGGAGGCTTTCTGCGATTCCGTGCAACTGAACACATCAAAGATCTTCCTTAATTGCATTTTCCACACTTCAGCCTCCATCGGATTGGGTGTACCCTTAAATTCAGGTGGTCCCATCCTTCTAAATTGTTCTAAAGTACTTTTGCTAGTTTCCACATTTCTTTCCTTAACCATCACATGGTACTCTATTACTTCAACTAAGTTCTTTATGACTCTTAAAGCTCTTGTGAGGTCCTCTACCTCGGGTTGGGAAACACCAGGAGTAGATCTACATGGCGACACCTTGTCCTAAGTTATCAAATAAATTCAATATTAGACTTCATATAACAATGTCATCCTTAAATATGTCAGATTATCAAAATCTACGGTGCGGAGAAGAGACACGATCCAAATGAAAGAATGAAGAGTGGGATTGCATGAAGTCTATTAATGGCAAAATGTGGTTTTTAGATTCATTTCCAGCAAAGGAAAAAGAGGGACATCTCCATGAATGTGTAATAATGAAAAACATGGTGTTAACTACCCAAAAAACTCTATAAAAAGAAGAAGACGGTGAAGAAAAAGGGACTAATCTCCAATACATCAATAACAATGTTTTTTATCAATTATCTACCTAAATTGGGGATTATCTTAGTTTCAACTTGTTTTATTTCTATTATTTCAGTTTAGAATCGATTCTCTAGCCTGTAATTTGTCATCAACAAGCTCCCAGGAGCTTGGCATACAAATTCTGGTCAGATTCACAAAGTTCTGCTTTTTAGTCTATAATTTGTCATCAACAAGTTCTCAGGAACTTAGTATCTAAAATTTCAGCTTGATTCTAGAAAACTCAGGTCTATAATTCATCATCAATCAACCCCTAGGAGTTTGGATTGAGTTTTACCCACCCACACTTCATTTTCGGTTTGTAATTTGCTATCAACAAGCTCCCAAGAACTTAGCATACAAGTCTTGATCAATTGTTAGATATTTCGGTCTGTAACTTGTTATCAACAAGTCTTTTGTAGCTTGGCATACAAATTTCAGTCTGATTATTAGCTTTGTTACTAATCCATTTTTGTTTTAATGTTCATTTGCTTAGCATTACTTCATTCTACTTTATGTTATTGTTGTCTTGTTGCAAAAAATGTGGTGAAGTCCTTGTTCAAACAAGGCAAAAAAAGCTCATTTGAAAGGAAGTACCCTCCCCTTCCCAAATCGCTTGAATTATACAAATTTAGTGCCTGGATAGACTACTGAACAACCATTTTCAATTTTCTTGATGTCTACTTCAGCGCCTGGGGTCATAAAAAAGACTAAATCTTGTGCCTACGTGGCACTGACACAGTCGTAAACCAATTTTTGACCAACACCTAATTTTGACATGCCTAATGGGATCCATGCCACCGAGATGCAATAATGCAGTTGTTTTTGAACTACTTGATGGTGGGGCTGAGCACGACCATGAACTGTCTTGTTTAGGTCTCTTGAACGTGAGGATGACTCAATCAGTAGAAATGCCATGATGGTGTCGGTAATTGATGTCATTCATAAACTTAAAGAATACCTACTGCATGAACTTAGGGATAGCCTTCAAGGGCTCCAACACGGATTCTAGTTCATTCATGAAATGCTAGACAATCCTAGCAATACAAACCCAGGCTATACAGACTTTGGAGATGTAAATTTCAGTCAAAATAGTTATTCTGACCAGAATATAAACAATGACCAAAATTCTACTTATAACCCATTGTTCATCGAATAGGGCTTTAAGGGGCATAACAGGTCTCCATTCCTACCTCCATAGGTAGAACCAAGCTATGCAGATTTTGGCAATGTAAGTTTCGGTCAAAATGTCCATTCTGACCAGAAGATAAACAATGACCAAAAAACTAGTTGCGACCCATCTTTCATCAATTAGGGGCTTTGGGGGCATATTAAAATTCTTTTTCCACCACTATGGGTGGTACCAGGCCATATAGGCATTGGGAATACGAATTTCAGTCAAATTGGCTATAATGGCCATGGTGAAGATCACGACCAAAATGATTGAAATTATACCTTTAACCCATTGTTCACTGAACATGAGAATAATTGGTCTCATTTTCCACCACCACATGTGGAAGGCCTCGGGAATACTAATTTCGGTCAAACTAGTTATAATGGCCATAATGACTATTTAAACCAAAAGGTAAATGATGACTGAAATTTTGTTTATAAACCACTATTCACTGAGTAGAGGCTCGGGGGGCAACTGTCATTCCAAGAATCTAGGAGGCATAGTAGATCTCCTTTTTGGCCGCCACAAGTGGAAAAAGGTCTATATAATTGTTTTTGCCAAAATAACAACAACAACAATAACAACTGAAACGACCGAAAATTTGTTTATGACCCATTAGGGCACAATAGGCCTACGTTTCTTCTACCACAGGGGGAATTAGGTTATACAAGCCTTAGGAATACATATTTCGGTCTATTTGGTTATAATGGCCATGATGAAAATAATGGCCGAAATGACCAAAATTTTACTTATAACCCCTTGTTTAATGAACAAGGACCTGGGGGGCAGCTTTATAACCAATCAGGGGAACTAGAGTATCATCCGCAACCTCTATCACTTTCTCTACCACCCACACAAGTTCGGATATCTTTAGGCCGAGTAGAGTTCATGAACTTGATCTAGACCATCAATTCCAGCAATCTAAGAAGGAATAATCAGCTCATTTATAGGAAGCTGTATCAAAAGTGGAGCAATTTGTCACCAACTAATTACACCAACACACTGGAGGACTAAAATGACTTTCATGACCGAAATGATGGTTACTACAACTGTCATGACCAAAATGATGGTTATCACAACTACGTGCTTTCACATGATGGTGAACTTGGGTGGCAATCATCGTCATCATTACAGGTACAAAATTTGGTCAGATGCTAACTCCTTACAGGAGGAATGAGATGCCCATAAAGAATTACATTTGCCTAAACACCACTGGCCAAACTTCTAATATAAATGGTTGTTATGGCTGAAATAATTGTAATCATTATGACATACTATTGTAAGATGGAGGATTTGGGCATACACCATCATTCAAATAGTCAGGGTAGCAGCAAGTTGATTGGCTGGTCAAGCCTAAATCCTATGGGCCAGCATTGCCACAAAAACAACTTCAATCACTAATTATTTCATATCAAAATGAGGCATCAAGTGGTTATGAATTCCTAAAAATTATCTTTGGAAAGGGCAATCAATCTATGATTAAGTACATTGACCACTCTATAATGCATGAAGAAGAGACATCGATCAATATTTTTTAAAATTAAGGCTATTTACAAATTCGTTTGTGATTTTAGCCTTTGTAGCATACATAAATATGCCTTCTAATTTGGTTCTAACATGATGACAATTAAAAAAGCCACTAGATGTTGGCTTATTATGCTGTGTTTCTTTAAATTTTTGCTGAAGTTGAATCCGCAACATTAGTTGTGACTGATGAAATCGTATGATCAAAACATCGGTCGAGGAAGAAAATAAAATGACCGAAATTGGTCACAACTAGACAAAATTGGTTGTATTTGATAAAAAGGAAAATAATTTATAATTTCGGCCATGATTGAAAATTTTGGCTATAATAAAAAAAAATGGTTAATAAAAAATGATGATAAAAAAGATCAAAACTGAAAGAAATTGGTTGCATATGATGAAAGTAAAATGATCAGTCAATTTTGGCCAACTATTAAAAACTTTTGGCCATGTTTGAGAAAATTTTGGCCTTAAAAATAAAATGGTGACAATCGAAAAGTGGGCCATAGTTGATAAAATGTTTTTTTTATCAATTGAAAGATTGATTGGTTGGAAAGTGACATTGGTCACAAAAGATGAAAAATAAAAAGCCATTAGTTTTGGCTCATTACATTACGTCTCTTCAAATTTGAAATGATGGGTAATGTTTATACCAAAAAAACTAGCTTGTGACAGGTGGGCATAACTGACACCAGATCAGAGTCCTGAATACTTTGGAAAACCTTGGACTCTTCAGAAGACTACCACATGGCCCACAAAAAGAAAAGTTTAGGATAAGATGGAGATCATTAGATCAAGACATGTGACAAAGGTAGATCTCCATGAGATGTTTTTATAATAGGGACAGATGACACAAAGTAAGAGGAAACTTGAAGGAGAAGAAGTCTTCACGTTGTTAACCAACTACCATTTCCCAAATCTCAGCAAAATAGGGGAGAAATGATAGTAAATTAGGGAAATCTGGGGCAACAGCTACTACAGAAAATTGGGGAGAAAAAAGAAATATGCGGGAGCTGGAAGAAGGCCACAATGTAGAGAAGAGTCACGATCCAAATAAAAGAAGAAAGAGTAGGATTGCATGAAGTCTATTGATGGCAAAATGTGGTTTCTAGATTTGTTTCCAATTAAGTGAAAATGGGGGCCATCTCCATGAATGTGTAATCATGAAAAACATGGTGTTATCTGCCTAGAAAACTCTATAAAAAGAAGAAGACGGTGAAGGGAAATGGATCAATCTCCAACACATCAACAACAACAATGTATCTATCAATTTATCTGCCAAAATATGGGATTGTCTTAGTTTCAATTTTTTTTTTAATTTATATTATTTCGGTTTAGAATCGAATCTCCTGCCTATAATTTGTCATCAACAAGTTCCCAATAGCTTGGCATACACATTTTGGTCAAATTTACAAAGGTCTACTCTTTAGTCTATAATTTGTCATCAACTGGTTCTTAAGAACTTAGTATCTCAAATTTCAGCCTGATTCTAGAAAGCCCAGGTCTATAATTCATCATCAACCAATGGCTAGGAGTTTGGTATGAGAATTTTAACCACCCACACTTCGTTTTTGATCTGTAATTTGCCATCAGCGAGTTCACAAGAACTTAACATACAAGTCTTGACCAATTGCTGGATATTTCGGTCTGTAACTTCATCAACAAGTCTTTTGTAACTCGGCATACAGATTTCAATATGATTATATTAGCTTTATAAGTGATTCATTTATGTATTAATGTTCATTTACTTAGTTTCACTTCATTCTACTTTATGTTATTGTTGTCTTAAAATTTGGTGAAGTTCTTGTTCTAACAAGGCAAAAAGAACTCATTTGGACGGAAGTACCCCTTCTTTCCCAAATTGTCTGAATTATACAAATTCGGTAGTTGGACAAACGACCGAAGAATCCTTTTCAATCTGCCTATTGTTTGTTCCAACGCCCTGGGGTAATAGGAAAGACCGAATCTTATGCCAATATGGCACTGGTATGCCCACAAATGATTTTTTGGCCAACAGATCCATACCTAAGAAACCCCCACATATTTTTTACTGATAGCTTTCATTATTGAAGAACACAGTAAGTGAGCCGGTATCATGGAAACTCTAATCAAAACCCCTACCGAATCAAGACCAAACGATTTGCAACCTATTTTATAGCTCCAATAATTAATTAGAAAACTGTAAACATTCCATTTACGCCTACCTTTCAACAAGACACGATCGGCTTCAATGGCAGAAGGGAATTTGTTTGGAATTCTCTTAATTTGGAATTCACTCATGACCATCCATATCTGTTTACCCATCGTGGCTAGCACTTGGGCCGTCGGAATGGCACCTAGTGGCCTCATCACCAGGCATGCTGCTTCACCCTTATTTGCCATGATTACGAAACCGTCAGTCGATTCATAAAGATGGGCTTTACCTCTCTTGAGGCCACTCCCGGTTGATAAGAGCCTGAGCGAAGGTTTTTCCATCGCCTCCCTCACCAGAATTCGTTTGCCTCAATCAATTAGAATCTCTGCTTCTTTCATTATCCCTCCACCTTTGGGAATACGATCCCTTGTTTCATGATCTAAACCTGAGGGGAAAACAGCCTTCGGTCTCTAGGTCCCGGCATGCCATTTCCTAAGGAAATTTGGGAAATCCTGGGATAAAAAACCATGTTTATTAAGGGATTTCTTTTAGCTTTTTATACGGTCATCCTCATGATGGGAATGGCCAGATAACTCTCCTCTGATAGCCAAGCTAGACGGGCGAGGCCTGATAGAACCCTATTAATTCTGGACACCCAATCGATAGTCTCTCAAAAGCCATTATGGCCTGTGCACTCAAAATCTGTGTACAATGCGTGTGCATGAACCAGGGAGTGGACACATCAGTGCCAAAAAGTGATAGACACGCCCCCTACACTTTTTGGCACTGATGTGCCCACCAACTGGTCCATGCAAATGCATTGTGCACAGATTTTGTGTGTACAAAAGCTGGGATCCTCAAAAGCATATGGTCACTTTGTACAATCACAAGCAAAGAGACAGAGGATTGGGAACACTCCCCTTAACTAACTCTAACCACCACCCCTGGTGGGAATTATAGAATGTGAGAAGATCCGGCATCAAGTACTGTTTCAAACTTTCAACTACTCAACTAAAAATTCGAAGCACAAAAAGTGAGTTTTTCTCGCTTTACCATAATTAGTTCCTTTCTCTCTACCTCTCTACCTTACTATTGCACTCCAAGAATGCTAGAGAACTCGTGTTTTGGGATGATTCAGTGCTCCATTTTGAGTTCGTTAAAACACTTCATACAATTGGTATAAAAACCGGGATAGGGTCCAACACTTGATCGTTCCCACTTCCTAAACTCAAATCTGCCAAATCAAATGCTTGTGACCGACGTATATAGTGTTATATTTGAAGTATATAATATAAGATTCAAAATGAATCGTGTATTATATGTGTGTGCATTATGGGCTTTTAGTTGTGTGGACCAAATAGGCCCATATGAGTGACTTAAGCCCATGAGAGTGTTTAAAAGATTGGAGGGAATTTTGAATGAAAAGTTTTACTTTAAGTTTTAGTGTTTCCCTCCAAAACAAAGTACAACCCAACTCCCAAAGGTTTTTTGCCTTGAAAGTTTAGTCTCACATGGGAAGTGGGAAACTTCAACATCCACCTTATAAGTAAAAGACCTTAAGGGGTAATGGGGTTGAAGAGGAGAGGGGAGTTTAGGGGATGTTTGTTTGCATCACATGCGCGCTGAACTGAGTCGAGTCGAGCCGGCCCGGGTGTGGGTTACACGAATTAATTAATTATTATATTTTTAATTTACTTAAATAAATATGTTTAATTTTTATTACATTTTAATTGATTTCCTATTTAGTTGATTCAATATTTGGTAATCTAATGACGCGTTATTAAATTTATTGCGTATTTATTATCTTCCTAAAGAGCCTGGCTCTTCATGGAAGGTAGGGTTGTATGTGATCATCTTCTAATAGAAGATGAAGAGAACGAAGAATAACACAGAAAAGATTTCGTGCGAAACCAGTGTTCTCCTCCTTCTCTGTTCTATATTGATTTCTTATCGTTTTAGTTTGTGTTTGATATATATTAGTCCATTGGCACTGGAGATTGGTCTGAGCTGTTCATGTGAGTCTCTGTTAACCTGTGCGGGGTCTACCAGAGAGGTTGGTATTTCCTGGAGGTGATCGCCGACAAAGCCTACTGTACCAGCGACAGACCCGCGAATATCACTTTAAGGACAATATTCTATACGTGTTTAATCATCAACTGATGAGTTGCTTTTGTTTCCTTAATTTACAGATTTTGGATTGATACTTATACTATTGGACTGCATCTACTACATACTGAACAAACTGTGAGTTGATACGCATCATATTTGCTATTGCCATCATTTACTGTTGTCGGATATTGAATTATCTCAATTGTCATTTACAATTGCTAGATAAACATTAATTTGGTGGGATGTTATGAACCTTACATAGACTCGTCCATGTCTTGGGTGATATCCCTTCTTTGGTTTTTGAAGAAGCCCCCTTAAGGTCTTGAATCAAATTGTAGATTAATTTGGAATTGCTTTAGAGTTTTGGTCCATATAAGTATATCATCTTGTTGCCGACTGCTTATTCTTAGATGAATCTGTAGAATTGCTTTAGCTATAAATGTATGGAATGTTTGCCTAATAACCTTGTCCTTCCACACCCTTAAGTGGGGATTTATCAACTCATTAACCCGTGCAAGAGGAGCTCCAGAAAGATTGATGCCAATCTTTTGTGATTGGATCAATGGAATCCATGGATCCTACCATTGTTGATTGTCCAACATGCTCTAAGTTGCAATGCATCTTAACTTCTCATAATATCTACTTAAGTCCTTGATGATGACAGGGTATATTCTGGTCTAGAAATGCTAATGTAGGAGGTATTTGGCCAAATCGTTGTAGGCTTTTGAATGATGCGTCAACCAAACTTTGCAATCAGAGTTTTGTTTACTAACTCTAGCCTTTTGATACCCAGCCCGTCATTCCCTTTATCTTTCTGAAATACATTCCATGCTCTGAGTGTTATGCGGAAACCTAGATCTATGATCATATGCAACAAAGAAGAAGAGAGAAAATAAAACAGAAAGCAATCACAGCATAAGAGCAAGATGATTTACGTGATTCGGCTTGAAGCCTACGTCCATGGGCGAAAACAGAGAAGAGCTTTCACTATGATCGAAGAACAGAGATTACAATGAACAGTGCGATGGCACGAAAATTGAGAAAATCCCCAAAACATAAACCCCAAAACCCTAAACTGTGCGGGTCAGATCCGGACCATAAAGCGGATACAAAACGGGTCAGAAAAATCTTCCGGTCATATTCGGGTTTTCGGATCATCATCCCGGGTTATATCTCAGGTTGAATACAAGACATTAACCCAACACTAAGATATGTGAGACTTCTGCCCTCTGTGTTGCCCATCAGAATCCCTTCACAAATCAGTAAGCTTTTTGTAAATGGATTTAGGAATTAGAATAGTTGACATAAAGAACACTAGGATATAGGATAGAACAACTTTTATAAGCATGGTTCTTCCAGAATGAGATAACATTTTGGTTTTCATCCTTTTAGCTTGCTGTTGAACTCATTAGTCAGGAACTTGAAAGACTTTCTTTGTTTGGTCCTACAGTAAAAAAGATCCTAAATATTTATCATTTTTTTCTATGGTCTAAACCCCTATCAAAGTTATTAGCTCCTCACACTTGTCTTGGCTGATATTCTTGATGAAGTAAATTGATGATTTCTCAAAATTAACCCGCTAACTAGACAAGCTTGCATATATTTCTAGCATTTCCTTGATTTTATTTATTAACTCCCAGTTTGCTTTGCCAAATAAAAGAAGGTGGGTAATAAAAGGAGAATACATGTTTATTCTAATGCCCTGTTATCGTCTTCGCTTTTCCATATCACATAAACTTCTTGATGGAACTTTTAAGTACAAAATGAATAAGTAGGGAGATAATGGACAACCTTGCCAGATAGAACATCTAAGTACAAAATGAATAAGTAGGGAGATAATGGACAACCTTGCCAGATACCTCTGAAAGGTTTAAAAAATATCCTTTTAGAGCTCCATTCAGTAAAACAAAAAAGCAGGTAGTGGTAACTATTGCCAGGATAAGTTTAATGATGCTCTGATTAAATCCAAAGCTGAGTAGGTTTGACATGAGGTGACCACTCCACTCTATTATACGCTTTTGACGTGTCGAGTTTGAGAGAAAATGTCCCTTGTCTCTCCATCTGCTCTTTCACATGAAATAATTTTTGGGCTATGATAATGTTATCTGTAATCTGCCTGTCTGATTCAATTGCTCCTTGAAGCTGGGATATAAGTCTATCCATGACAGGCCGACTATGGTTGGCTCAAATTTTAGCCAACACTTTGTAGGTAATGTTGCATAAAGAAATTGGTATAATATGTAGGGACTTCATTTATTTATTTGGATCAAAGAAATATGTGTGTGGTAGACAGTTATTGAAAAACTTTTTGTTCGAAAGTATTCTTGAACAAAACTAACCACATTATTCCACGTAATATCCCAACACTTGTGGTAGAGGAGTGAAGGAATGTTGCTCAGGCTTGGAGCTTTAAGTGGCTCCTAGAAAAAATAACTTAATTTCCTTTGTAGTTGGAGTTCCATTCGTGATTTCATTTTCCTTAGGAGTGACTAAGCCTCAGTTATCTCAAAATTATCAAGCATTGGATTGAGTGTGGAAGAAGAAAAAAATTCGTTGAAATAATCGATAAAGCATCGGGAAATTTCTGTGAGATCTTTTGTCCATGTACCAGACTGAGTCCAGATGATCTTCTGTAGTAGAAGCCCGTAGCAGAAGCCCATAGCTATATGTATTTTAGGTGCATTGATTTTGATTGGGGTGAGTGTTTTAACATTTTAGCCTTGTCATGTCTGCCCGTAGGGGCTTCCGCTACAGATGATCAAGGCTCGTCATATTCTGTTGGCATAAGTTTAAATGTGTTATAAAATTAGGCGTCACATACTATTCATGAGGCGAGTTTCAGCCTAATATCACTCTGCCACATGGTCAAAAAGTCATTTTCCATCCTTTTTATTAAAAAAAAAAAAAAAAAAAAAAGGCATGAACATTCATAGGTTTTCATTGGTTGCAAAGATGCACAATAGACGGTTATGCAGAGGATTGGGCTTCAACATTAAATAGATCTCATCCCCATCTGGGCTCGCATTAGGTGCAAATGAATTTCGTGAGAACTGTGCAAACAACACCAGGGGGTTGACACATCAGTACCGAAAAGTGATTTACGCTTTTTGGGGGGCACTTATCACTTTTCGGTGCTGATGTGTCCGCGCCCTGGTGCCACTTGCACAGTTCTCATGAAATTCATTTTGACCTAATTTTTTCCCCATCTACTGCTACTACTTATTAGAAGCTAGGTTCACAATACCAATCAATGAACTACAGATTAGCTCACTTAAAACTTATTCTCAATTTACCGTGAATCGTTAAAACAAAATGGGGCGAACCAAGTATATCCAATCTTTAGCCTTCTAGCAAAAAGGGCTAGTACTTGTTTCCATCGTGAAATGAATGGGACAATTTAAAGTTTACGTATTACATACAAATATTGCAAATTAGCGTGGTCAACTTGGGAAAATATCCTTTACCATAAAAAATAAAAATAAAAAATAAAAACTTGGGGAAATGACCACCCAAACTCAATAAATTAATGCCACAAAATAAATGAAATGATATTGAATCAAATCTAGGTAATTGGATTCAGTAGCTACCCTATGAATCACCAAGGGTGTGCTTGGATTTAGGGAATTGGAAGCGTGGAAATGGAATTGGGGCACCCAAATCCATTTTTGTGCCCCAATTCTATTTCCATCATTTGAGGTCGATTTTAAATTACGAAAATAGATTTGGGTCAAATCCCTATGGAATTAGAGTGCAGAATTAAAGCTCCAAATATATGGAATTGAAATAGGACACTGGGGCCCACTTTGTCTCGCCGAATCGCCAACCCTTTCAATATGAGGGTCGGACTTTGCTAGGAGTCACCACCAACTCGGGGTTTAATTGATGGAGTTGGACGTTAGTTCTTCTCTTTGGGGAATAGGAGAAATCTAAACCCGAAGGTGTAGGGTTTAATTCCTAACACTGGTTTACATTCCTGAGATTGAAGGTAAGTTGTTTGGTTACATTTGGGGGAAGGTGTTAGGCATCCCAAATACCTGCCTTTTAGGGTAACTTCTTCCATTCCTATAAGTTTTAGTTTATACCAATATTCATGCTTCGTGAATACTGAGTTAAGAGTTTGCTAGATTTTTCTCAGACTTAACGCCTGATTTTACTCTTAACACTTAAATTTAATTCATGGTGAAAATCAGGCATTGGATTCTGAAAAATTCAAAAACTATCATTTATTTTGTCATATTCTAATTGCAGGAGACCCTTCATGGGTTAAGTCTTTAGAGCGATGGTGGACCCCTCTAAATTGTCCATTGGTTGGTTCTTAGGGTTAGGTGTTAATCTTAACAGAAAATGAAAGAAAAAAAATAAGTTTATTTTTTTGTCTTACAGGCTTAACGCCTGTTTTTCATCTCAACACCTGATTTTCCAACTCTTGAAATTTAATTCAGGGTGAAATTTAGGCGTTGGGGTAGTTGATCATATCAACATCTTTGTGTGGTCATTTGGGATGGTTTGGTGGGTCCTAGTGTTGTGGGACCCATAGTTTGAGTTAAGGGAAGTTTCCTAAGGTTGTACTGTGTAACCGTAGGGGTCCTGACTTCAGGCCACATAGAGATATGATCCCGAAAGTAGGCCACTTGGTCATTTGTTATAGGCCTAACGCTTGTTTTTTGGTCTGATGCCTGAACGTTCAACACTTGAATTTAATTCAAGGAAAATTTAGGCATTAGGTGCTGAAACCAGCAACCAACTTAGGTTTTTGGGCTACAAAACTGGGGCTTAGAGGGGCAGGTTTTCTCTTGGGTCCTTGCATTACACCTAGGGCACACATACACTTGATTAAATTTTGGAAAACATGGTTTTTAACCCAAGCTTAACACCTAAAATTCACTCCAATGCTTGAATTTCCATCCAACACCTAAAATTAAATTCAGGCGTTAGGAAAGAAATAAGGGCCCATAGAGGTGCACATGCACAGGACTGAACTTCAAAGGTTATGTTTGCCATGTGACAGGGCTGGAGAAGAATCAGGGATCCCTGGGGTGGGTCCTAGATCTCAACACCTAATTTTTCTCTTGACGCTTGTTTGTTCAACGCCTGATTTTTAATTCCCTAAAAATTAGGCGTTAGTTATTAGGAGAAAATCCAGTAGTTGAATTTCTCGATTTTGAAGCCCTTAGAGTTTTGAAAAAACTGCAAAATTAATCATGAAAATGAACAACATATATAAGAATAACATATAAAAATTTGAGCTTCAAGTCATGCATACAAAATTTAAACCAAAAATCACAAATATTTCACTAAATTAGGTCTCAAAAGACCTAGTTTTTTTTGTCTATTTGGATAGCCATCTCGAGGCCTTCCACAACTCCTAAAATCATGAAATTAAATCTAGTATCTAGCATATATGTCTAGTCTAACATAGTCAAATTTGGGCACAAGTAGTCCTCTACAAAATTCACAAGAAAATCAGCATTAAAATAGGTTCAAAATGGAAGCAAGTAAAGGTTGTTGAACCTTTACTGTGTAACCCAATTGGAGCAATGCTCTAACATGAATTGGACAACATAACAACATATAAAATTGACATAAGATCATATGGAGGAGCAACTAGATCAGAGTTTAGGCTTACCTTGGGTCCAAATGACCTAGGGCTTGCCAAATTCTTCCCTTTTCTTCTTCTTCTTCCTCTTTTGCCTTGGGGTTTTTAGGGTTTATGTTTGCCAACCCATGGCTGCACAAATTTGGGGCTATTTATAGCCTCAAATTGGTGCGATGGAGGGTTGGGATTGACTTAGGGTTTGCTAGATGGAGGGCTAGGATGATGTCTATCCTAAATGAGGTGAAGGGTGGAGATGTGCTTAGCTAAAAATGAGGTGGAGGGCTGAGATGTGTTCAGCTAAAATGAGGTGGAGGGTGGAGATTTGTTCAGCTAAAATGAGGTGGAGGGTGGAGATGAATTGTGTTTGTTGGCATGGATTGATGAGGTGGAAGGGGGTATGGGAGATGCCATTGGATAGGCTTCCATTGGTAGCAATCTTCAAGGAGGGGGCATTAAAATGCCAATTGGGAGGTCTTAGGGGATGCTCTAGGGATTTGAAAATCAAGGTTTGTATCCAAGGGTGGTGGACTAGAGTGCATGGCAAGAGATTCCAATCTAAGGGCGTTCACAAGTTATCAAAGCATTAAATGCCATTAATGAGCTAAGTTGAAAAGTCTTAGCTAATTAATGATATTTATTGTTTTTAGGGTTTTTTGAACCCTCTCACCATTGTCATGCCTTGCGAGCTATTGAGCTCGGAAGTTGGCCCAATTAATGTCAATCTTAGAGGTCGCAGATGCTCCGGTTGCACTGGTCTAGTCAGAACCAAATTACGAAAAGGGTAAGGGGTGAAATCAGGGTTTTTGACCTGAAAAGCTCTCATATGCATTCTGAAGGGGCAATATGATCAAATTGATTTGATAATCACTCAGGGATAGATGACCCCGGGTCCAAGTGAGTCACAGCCTCTAACTATGTAAGATTACGGTACCTGAGTAGGAAACTGGGTCAAAAACCATTTTTTATGCGATTTGACAATATTGGGCAAGGAATACTGCTATTTTTTTTTGTAAAATGCCACCATGGGCCATATTTGGGGGATTTGAAGCTTGAGGAGTCCTGGAGCTACAGGAGCTGACAAATTGGTTCTCGGGGTTTTGGGTAGTTGCCGAGAGTTTTTTGAAGTAGGGTTGCTTGGAGAGATTGAGTTTCTGTAGCTGCCTGAAGTCGGGTGGATTTGAGCTGCTAGAGATTCTTTGAACCAGGAGTTTTGTGACATGTTTTTTTTGAGGATGTCAGCACCCAAATTTTGACTCAAGGCTCAGATAGTTTCATTACAACATGGGATAGAAACAAGGTCTAGACACCCCTAAACTTTGAATAGGCAGGCATTCTCAATGGACATTCTGGATGCGAACACAATGAAAATACTCTAAAACCATCATCATTTCGAATTTTTCAAACTTCATAAGCCTTCCCACATTAAATGATCAAAAAGCTAGCAAATTATCATTCTACCCCTACACCTTCAGAAGCCCAAATCAGATTCAATCAAACCTTACCTTCCAACATCTTCTCATCAACAAAGACACTTTGAATTTGCCAACCTTTATAAGCCTTCCCCACATTGAAGCATCGAAAGGCTAGCAAATTACCATTTTACCCCTACAGCCTCAGGAGTTCAAATCAGACTTAATCAAACTCCAATTTTCAACTTCTTTACGACAACAAGAACACCTTAACTTTTTGCCAACCTTCATAAGTCTTCCCACGTTGAAGCATCAAAAGGCTGGCAAATTACCATTTTACCCCCACACCCTCAGAAGTTCAAATCAGACCCAATCAAGCTCCAATTTTCAACTTCTTTACATCAACAAGAACACCTTTACTTTAACTTGCCAACCTTCATAAGCCTTCCCATATTGAAGCATCGAAAGGCTGGCAAATTATCTTTTTACCCCTGTATCCTCTAAAGGTCAAATCAACCCCATTTGAGCTCATCTTCTCCACAACTTCTCAAAATGTTCTCTATAAAGAAGGGACCTATGTCTTAACCACTTTTCAAGAGACCTCCAGCGTAAAACCCCAAAAAACTAGCAAATGACCATTTTGCTCCTACACCTCTAAAAACTTAAACCACAAGCTATGGAGCTCATTTTTTTAGGGTTCTTCGACCCTCATCAATATACCTATATTAGAGTATAAAAGGGTAAGAAAATTACCATTTTACCCCACATCCTCAAAACACATTATTTCTCCCCAAAATCGAACCTCTGGAAAAACCTTAGAGACTCAATACAAATCAGAAACTCACC
>JAOXJP010276601.1:0-19793 GCA_025762735.1 Platanus orientalis
TTTCAATGTAGTGAACCATAAAATATTAGTACATTGGGTGTTTTAGCATTTAAGAACATCAACACAAGTTCAAAACAATATCCAAAAGCTAACATCCCCTCATTGATACTTAAGTCTAGTGTGTGTGTGTTTAGCCAAACAAGAGTACATTTTTTTTTGTTTCGAGATAGCTCACCCTTGATCTCCTTCTCACTACATTTCGCCTCAATTTCAGACTCAGTTATTCTCTCAAAAATAAATCACTTAGAATTTGTAGATTTTTTACTCCTATATGTGAGTATAAGTAAAACAAGGGACTCACATATAATCAAGTAGGCGGTTTATTTTCTGAACGATTTGATCTCAAAGAAAAGAATATCAACCACATACTAAGAACAGGAATGCTCACTCGACTTCTCATCTGCTTAACAATCATACACAACCTCTTTGAACTGGAATCTAATAGGTATTTATGGGTTGTAATGTGGTAGGGGTAACGGTATGGATAAAAAAAAGTAGAATGGGTAAATTGTTGGGCTTCATCATTATCAAAAGAGGCATAAAATTTGATCCCTCCAAGGCTAAAGCAATAATTGGAATGCCAACACTTCGCACAAAGAAGGATGTATGTAGTTTCTTGTGCCACATTCAATACACCAGTCATTTCATTGCTTAGCTTACTCGCATTTGTGAACCTTTATTCAAACTATTGAGAAAGAACATTCCAACCCAATGGAACAATGACTGTTAGGTTGCCTTTGATAAGATCAAAAAGTATCTGCTAAGCGCACCTGTATTGATCTCTCTAGAGCTAGATCGCCCGCTAATTTTGTATTTAACTATGCATAACAGCTCCATGGGATGTGTACTAGGATAACATGAAAAGATAGGGAAGAAAGAATATGCCATTTATTATTTGAGCAAGCATTTCGTTGACTACGAAACCATATATACACCTCTTGAGAAGACCTTTTTCACTCTAGTTTATGTCACCAAGAGACTGCAGCACTACTTCCTTTCATACAAAGTATTTCTGATTTCTTGGATAAATCCCATCAAGTATCTATTCAAGAAACCCGCAACCACAGGAAGGACTGCCCATTGGCTTATGATGCTATCCAAATTCGACATCACCTATAGCTTATAGAAAGCTATCAAGGGGAAAGCTATAACTAACTTTTTAGCAGATGGACCAACAAATGAACCCTCATCCTTGAAGTTTGACTTCCCAGATGAACAGATATTTTGTGTTGAAGTCGAATCGAGAAAGATTGTTAGATAAAAAATTTGCTTTGATGGAGCCGTCAATCAATTAGGCTATGGGATTTGAGCTGTACTCACCTCCCTTATAGGTGCCCTTATTCCAACGGCTGCAAGACTACACTTTTGATGCACCAACAATATAGCCGAATATGAAGCTTGCATCATTGGTTTGGAAGAAGCTATTGACCTTGGCATTAGTGAACTAGAAGTCTATGGAGACTCGTCACTTGTTATCTTTCAAGCAACTGGAAATTGGTTCATCGAAGAGGAGAAGTTCTTGGACTACCATGAATATCTACAGATCCTTTCTAAGAGCTTTGAATACCTAACTTTCAACTTCATTGACAGAGACATGAATAGTTTCGTGGATGCTTTAGCCATGCTAGCTTTAATGATTGACATCCCTCAAGGGGTAGAGATGACACCAATTAAGATTGAACAGAGAAATGAGCTACCTATTGTCTTTAGATTGCAATTACTAATTTGAATATGGAACCATGGTTCCTCGACATAAAGAACTATCTTAAAGATCAAGCTCTTCCCTCCATGGCTTCCAAGACTGATCAACGTGCTCTACGGTTCTTATTAAATGTTGATCATGTTTAATTTTTTTGTTCTTAAACATGATTATTCTGGCGTTCTTATTAAATGTTGATCATGTTTAATTTTTGATGCATACCAAATTATAAAATTTATGATGTATATTTATTCCGCTGCATATATTCAATGATATAAATGAAAAAGATAAGGAATTGGATTGTACCTAAATGAATGAATATGAAAGAATGCCACCAAGATAGCAAGTGAAAAATTAATCTAAAGTGACATTTAGAAAGAGAATGCCACACTTTGGATCAAGGGCCTAATGAAGGAAGAATTTAGGGCATGATAATACATTTGTGAAAGATTAAATTAACATGAAGTGTAGTTTTGTTACCACAAATAATAATGTTGGTCGGGGATGAGGGATTCGTAAATCACAAAGAAAATGGTGTAGCCAAGTGAGCTTGCAACATGTGACTACCATTGCATGATATTGGCCTTAGTAGAAGATTTAGAGACTATATTTTGTTTCTTTGATTTCCATGAGATGGGAAACAAGCCAAGCATGATACAACAATCAGTAACTAACCGATAGGTATCACTAGAGTTGGCCCAACCATGACCACAAAATGCCATACTTGAAGAGGCTTGAGGGATGGTAACAAGATGTCTTGTCTAGGTGAACGTTTTAGATAACGAAGTAAGCAATAAGCGCCATCAAGGTGTGGTTACCATGGTTTGGCAATGAATTGACATAGAAATTGAATAGAGAATGATTTTAAGGTGCGTGATGGTGTGATAAATTAAATGACAATAGTTAAGTAGGTCAGGTAAGGGTTCATAATCTTCCCATGTGAGTTTATGTCTTATAAATTTTATATTTTAGTATTTTAAAAAGTAAATTATGCTCTTTAAGTGATACTGAGGGGGTCAAGATCTTTTAATTTGAAATGGTTATCAAGAAAGCTCTTGAGTGCGGGGGTATTAGAAATTTCATTGCCTATGATGATGATGTCATTGACATAAATGGGCACAACAATAAACATAGTAACAAAGGATCACATACAAAGTGAGAAGTTGGCCTTGGATTGAAGAAAACCAACATATGCTAAGGTAACCAAAATTTAGCAAACCGTTGTCAAAATTCAAAGATCAATGTCAATGTCAATGTTGAAATCCAAAGTTCAAATTCAAATGTCAATGTCAAATAAACTCAACATCCTCTATGATTACTTATGGGTGCTCTGAGAAACTCCCTAAAAGGTGAATTCATGTTCATATCAAATTCAGAGATCAATTTCAATATCAAATCAATGCAATGTCAATGTCAAATTTGAAGATTAGTGCCAATAACAATGTTCAAATTCAAAAAACAAATTCAGATGTAATGTCAAAGCAATTTAATCCCCTGCATGATTGCTTCTGTGTGGCCTGAGCTACCCCACTAAAAGGTAAATTCATGATCAAATCAAATTCAAAGTCAAGTAAAGTCAAAGTCAAATTTAAATGTCAATGTCAAAGTTAATCAAGTTATAGCTCATCGTGACTACATCCACTCAGATTGCACTTCGCAAGGATTAGTCACCAAAGCATGATTACCTCTAGGTGACCTGGGCAACCCATCAAAGAATAAATTCATGTTCAATCAAATTCAAAGTTAAATTCAAATGCCTACGTCAAAGTTAATCAAATCAAAGTTCACTATGACTACATCCGCTCCAACTACGCACTTTGTGAAGATTAGTCACAAAACCCGCACCCTCTTGGGAATGAGCCGTCAAGGGGCAAAGAATGTTGCTTCCTCCCTCTTTCCAAAACTACATGTGATTTGATCTTGTGGTGTCTGCACTTAGGTATGTAGGAAGCTTGCCCCAAGTCTAGTCCTAAAAATGGATCAAAGGGTATCCAACCCTTCATTATCAAATAAATATCAGTTCATGGGTATGATGAGGTCCACTAAAAACTTACACCTCCTTTTGAGTAAAGTCTCCCCTAAGGGAAAAGAAAGAATGTTTCTTCCCCTCTTCTTGAACTACGTGTGACTTGAACCTGTGGTGTTCATACTCAGGTATGTACAAAGCTTGGGTTTCCCTCAAAATTAGTCCCAAATAAGGATCTAAGGGTATCCAACCCTTCGACTAAATTATTAATCCTTTATCAGTTTGTGAGTCTGACATCCAAATCCAAATCTTTCTCCGACAAGTACAAAATCTACAGACCCTCAAGATGTCTCCCATTGAGGGAAAAGAATGTTACTTCTCCCTCCTCACTGAAATATGTGGGACTTGATCTTGTGGCATATGTGCCCTAAGTACGTAAGAATCTTGGGTTTCTCTAAAGTCTAGTATGAAATAAGGATCCAAGGGCATATAACCCTTCAAACCTATCATCAGTTAGAAGATCTAAAGACACCCAAGCTCTTAGATTCAAATATCCACGTGGGACTAGATCACCCATGACGATATCTAGCTTGGAGGAAACTGTCAATTTTATATCCTCCTGATGTAGAGAAAGTCGTCAAACCATGTTCTCTAGGTTGTGAAGTAGTCTCAAACCACCCTTCCGGCCATGAAGAAGTCATCAATCATATTCCGGCTTGGAGGAAGACATTAATTTCATATCCTACTGGCACAGAGCAAGTCGTCAAACCATGTTCTCTCAACCTCAAAGAGGTCGTCAAACCACCTTCTGGCTTGAAGGAAATTGTTAATTTCAACATCCTTCCGTCTTGGAGGAAACTGTTAATTTCAACATCCTTCCGTCTTAAAGGAACCTATCAATTTTATATCCTCTTGACACAGAGAAAATCATCAAACCATATTTCCTTAGCTTGAAGAAAGTCGACAAACCATCTTCTAACTTGTGTGAAGGTCGTTAAAAAATTCCCTTCATCTTGGAGATAGTCGTCAATCCATATTCTTCATAGGAAGATGCCTCAAATACCAAAAATAATATAAAATATAAAATACCAAAAACATCAAAAAATTTCAAAACACCAAAAAAATAGGAAAAGACAAAAATAAAAAAATAATTGTTTAGATATAGCTGCATTTAGTAGTAGGACGATAAACTCCCTCTTAAGCAATATTAATTTAGTTTTAATAGACATTTGCCTTGTTTGACCAAATCTTTATGGCGCTTCTTTCTTGTTTGTCACACAATAGCTTTGCTGTGTATAGCAAATAAGGGTCCTTTGTCAACACCATAATTTGATCTGCCAAGGACCCTGCCCTTTCCTAGCTCAATCCATGATTTCTTGGGGTTAAGAAGAGTTAAAACAGAAGATGGAGCTCATTGGGGGACTCTGGGCAGTACTAGGGTTAAGCTCACCAAGTTTTCTAAAAACCCTGAGCCAATAAATGGTTTCAGAGAAAATGCATTTTTTTCTAGGGAAAACAAGCTTTATCCAAACATGCACTTGAGAATAATGTATTTTTCACAAATACTCATTATTGGGGATGGTTTTAAGCAAAATCCAAGTAACCCATAGCATGAAAGAATATCTTGGCATATTCTTTCCATTGGTTTCCCCTAAATACTATTGAATTGGAATTCTAATCCCCAAGTAAATCTTTTCACTTATTTACAACTATACTAAATTACCAAATGACCAAATATACCCTTAAACCTTACCTCATCTATTTAAGGATGATGTATGGAGGGGTAGGGGCTCTCAATTTAGAAAGGAAAGATTTTATTCAAGAGAGAATGTCCAAATTAGGATAATTTTCTACACCTTTAGTGGGGTTTTACTATCTTTGAAGAAATCACTACTAAGTTTGAAGAAACCTCGTCTAACTTTGAAGATTTCTCTACTAAGTTTAGAGGATAAATCTTCAACTCAAGGGAAGTCATAGAAGGAGAAGGTCAAAGTGAAAGAGAGCAAGGAGTAAGGAAGAAGGAGAAAAGGAGAAGGGAGCTTACAACCTCCTCTATTGTGAGTATTCCTTCCTAATTTACATTTCATAAAATCTACTATGTTTTAAGTCATGTAGATTTAGGACAATTATGTTTTTAGGTTTTCTCTAGGCTAGTTCATGCAAAATTTGTATATCTTGATGGTTGTTTGCTCTTGTTTGTTATACTCCTATACTTGATTTAGAATCCATGACAGGTTGAGGTGGCTTGTTTTGCTCATGGATGATTTTTATTATTAAAATGAAAAAAGACATGCTCATTGATGTAGATTTTCAATTCTTGTATCATTTACTTAGATATAGGTTTATTTTTTTGGAATCTTGCTTTGATTTCTTATGTAATGTAATTCCATGTTATCATGTTGAAATTCTAATCTTGAGGGTTAGTCTAGGGATTCACCCAAACCCTTGGTTTAAGAGGGATTTGATTGAATCCATGGACGTTTCTTCAAGAGTAGTGAAATATCACACAAGTAATCCTAGAGGGGGGGGTGAATAGAATTTTTTTTATTAATTTATCCCTTTTTAAATTTACTTTGTGGTTGTTATTAATTCCTTTTTCAATTTGTTCACATAAGTGAGTGTGTGCTTTAATATAACTACTCAAGAATGATGTCAAATATATGCTAAGCAAGAATAGTATAGAGTATAACAATGAAGAAACAAGCAACCACACAATCACAAACCACAACACAAGATTTATAGTGGTTTGGCACTTGGGCCTACGTTCACTCTTTTAAAGCTCACTACCGAGCTTAGATATATTTCATTTAGGTACTATTACAACCTAGGTCAATATACAAATCCAACTACTTGCTCAATAGTAAGCTAAACAACAACACTTGGTGTCTTCGATGAGTGTGCACTACTTCCGGTGTCTTCGACGGAGGTAGTCAAGCTTTTATGGTCTCCAACAGAAGCAAAACAATAACAATAATGAAATGAATGTAAATGAATGAAAAGTAAAGCAATTATTACCACAAAATGGTTGATGTTGGTAGTTACTAAATGTGTGGGATGCTCCTTGTTGAGCTGATATGCCTTAGCTACCCACAAGCTCCAAGTATTTGGCTCTAATGCTCATTGAGCTTAGCCAAAAGTCAGTACCTCTTGAAAAAGTGCTCACAACAACTTCTCCTCAATAGTAGAAGTGATGCTCAATAGGAGAGAGAGAATAGGAGAGAGAAATGTAGAATGCTAGTTACTAAAACTCAATAATCTGTAGGCAATGGAAGTTTGCACAATGAAGAGGTCTCTCAAAATAGTATGCCTCTTAGCTCTCTCAAAAACTAACTTGGAGTGTTGGAGATTGCTTACCCTAAAGGGAAAAGTCTATTTTATAATAGAGAGGAACATCTATGGCCTTAGGATAAGAATGTGTCAAATAGATAGTCATTTTGAGCCTTTAGATGAACCATAATGGGGTTCAAATTTCAAAAATCTCTCATAAACTTTTGTGAATTTTTTTTTCCAAAAATTGTCCTCCAAACTAATTTGGGGTTTTGCAATCTGTTTGGGTTCTAAATCAGTTGCGAAACTCGTAATTGATTTCGAGTGCCTATCAGGCCCCAAATCGATTTGGGGTTTCGTAATCGGTTTGGGTTCTAGGAATTTTTTCAAACTCTTAGCAAAACCGGTTTGGGCCTATGGGTTTTGGTCTCAGGTGTCAAATTATGAGATAAAAATTTATACCGAAACTGATTGCGAGTTTCACAATCGGTTTAGAGTGAAATTACCTGAACATTTTGTTTGGGCTATTTTCTTTGGGTTGTCCTTGGGTATTCTTAGGGACCCTCAACCATGTCTAGGATTGTTTTTAGACACAAAATGATATACATGAATGATATATACCTTCCTTGGTGTGCCTCTTTCGGGTGCTTTTCCTTAGCCTTTGGTCATTCTTGGCTTCATGATATGAACTTACGAGCTCAGATAGGACACTTACAAGACTCCTAGCACTACCCATATGCCCAGCATATGCCCATGGGATTGACATACATTAACAAGTATCATGGAAGTGTTGAAAGTTGATGTAAATCTCAATATGTGATTATGTGTATATTTGAGTGATTTTGGTGTATGAGAACTGTATTGTTATTATGCAAACATTGGAATGAATTAATGGGAAAATGAATGTGTAAATTTCATGGATATTGTTAAATAAAGAATGAGATAAATGGTCTCAAGAAAGCAAGCCTGCAACACATTTCTAAATGTTCTAAATAACCTAGTTTCTCCTATAATTTTAGACCACATTTTAACCATCAAGATGACCCAATTTGAAAATATTTATGAGTCAGCTTTGCACCCAAAAAGAATCGTGTTGATTCAAGGTCAGACGATGGAGTTATGGTCAAAATACTAGAATCTGTGTAGAGCACCCTGGGGTCTTAGGGTGTAATCCTCCAAATGACCGCCGGCTAGGCTGTTGGTCCTTCAGAGTACTGTGGGCCCCTAGAACCCTCGGGTGCTGTCCTTTGAAGGACCGTCGGGCCAACTTGGCCGGCAGCCCTCTAGAGGACTTTCCACCCCTGGGTGGGTCTGGATCCCTGCATCGCAGTCCACCTCATCTTCGTGGGCCCTAGTTGGTTTACAACACTCAAAAATTATATAAATTGGCCCTTGAAATCTCCAAAATCTCGACATGTGTGATGTGCGACAATTGTGTGGGTGGAATGCTGAGAATTGAGTGAACTGAGAAATTCATGATTTCTCAATGTATATACAGCTCAAGGTAACTAAATTTAGTGAAATACCATGGAATGTACGAGAGTGTTTCTTCTTTCTTTTGTGGTTTACATGTTAATACTCACTAGTTGATACGAAACAAAGGGGTATCAAATATTTCATCACACACCTAGGTATCAGCTCATGGCAACACAAAAATGATATCATTGAGGAGATCCAGGTGCTATTCAATGACTTCCCATGAAGGGCTTTGATATCTCAATCTCAGGTCACTCAAATGGAGCATTCTTGAGACTACCGAACACCACCATTTATTCTTGATTTGAGATGATGGGATTTAATTTGCAAACATATGTTATATGGGTGGTTGGGGTGCCTAATACCTTTCCCAACCGTAATTGAAGGTCTGAACCCTACTTCCCTGGGGAGTACCCTAAACGGGTGTCTAATCACATCTCATTGATTGGTGGCGACTCCAAATCCACACAAAACCCTAGACGATACCCCTTCACGCTTCTAGGAGGAATCCCATTGTCGCACACCCCTTCACTGATGGATCCAAAGCTGTCACGCCCCCATTCCGGCATTCACACCTCTCCCCACTAAAGTGAAACATAGATTATATAACATGTAACTCCAATTCACCAAAAGCAATGAATCATTCTCATCCCTAAAGGCATGAATATGTAAGTCCTTGCCCAACTCTAAGGCCATCCAAGCGTGCTCTTTCTAAAACTAGATTTGACATAACATGAACCATAATATGTCCTCAAGAAGCACCATCAAAATTTACTTTTCCTTCTCTTTTTCACTTAGTTCCACTTAGGTCTTGTCAGGTTGCCTTGAATCAAATAGAAAATGATAGAAAAGAAAAATAAAAAAAATATATACATAAGAAAAAAGAAAAGAAAGGAAAAGAAAATAATTGAAAATTTCTGTACTTTTCCTATGGTTGTTTGGTTGTCAGGAAAAAGAAAAAGAAAAGGTTTCATTACAATTTTCAGGTGAAAGGGAGGATTTTCATGCAAGAGTTGTGTGAACATAAAATGCTGACTGACAAGAAAATAGATAGGTGCATGAGAAAATTCAGGATTTCTCGTTCTCGGCAACCAGGCGGCTTGAAAATTTTTTTCTTGAAAAAATTTCACCAAGACTCACGAAAAAAGCAACCTTTTATTGCAACCGGACAGGGCCTTAAGTGAAAATCATCCAAGGGTGGCAATTAATCACCCATTTGAAGTAAATAACGATTCTCTTGACAAGAGTATCAACATTAATCTATATTTATTTATTTATTTTTATGAAAACTATATAAAAACATAAAATAGAAGTTCAAGGTAGGAACAATAAATAAAATCATATACGGTTGGCAAGGTCAACATCATTAAACCCAATTGAAGTAGAGAAAGATTCTTTTGACAACTGCATCTCGTTGTATATATATATATAAAATAAACTCAAGGTGGGAGCAACGAATTATGCATCTTTCATTTGTTCTTCTCTTTCATATATCAAATCTATTCCATCCATACGCAACAAGACGTTGAAAACAAATGTAGATGAGAGCATGGGAGATGCATAAAAACCCTACCTAAAGGGAAGCATGTATAGAATAACCTTACAGGTCCTTCGAAAGCTTGACCCATACCGAACCAGGAACGGGTTGGCTTACTCAAAACTAGACCTGCCCCTACCCTGGTTTCAGCATTACCATATCCACACATGGGTTAACCCACCCGGTTGCGGTCGCTGAACAAGAGTATTCAGAATTTGGATCTGAAAATACAAAAAGAAAAAAAAAAAAAAATCTAATATTTACAATCAAAGTTCTCACGCAAATTACTAAGTCATAGAAACATTCGAATGCTGAGTTAAGACAAAGATTAGGTAAGAAACAAGGTTAAAAGTAGGCTCAAATCCTATTGAACCACCCTTGTTCATGGGACCCAAGGATTTGATCCACTATTAATAGAAGGTGAGATACATGAAACCCTAACAATATCAAACATTCTCAATTTTCATAGCCAACTACTTAAACTTTAAATGAGAGTGATTAGACGGGCAGATACCAACAGCTGAACGTTCCATCAAACAGTTGTATCATTTATACTTTAGTCATTAGTCTATTCTAGAGATTTTGTCATTTACATTGAGCTCCTAAACTAACGACATTAAGTTGTCACTAGTTTACCTCATGATATGGACCATTAAACAATTATTTTTTATATACGATTTCTTATTTATTTTTGCTAATACACGATTAAATGATAAATGAAACCATCTATATCGAATTTCAAATCTTCTCTTATCGGATTGGAGAGAACACTGATATAACACCGGTAGTAATCAAGGCATGACAGGATGCCTGACAAAGGGTGTATCAATAGACATGGGTAAAGGAGGGTGTAAAAGTAAATACGTAGTAGAAATGTATTTTTGTGTGCCATGCTGGACTGGTACTAGCCCTATATTTTTGTCCAGTTCAACAGGAGATGAATTCTTAATTATGTATGGTTTATACGGTTAGCTAACTTAGATAATGTGTTACCCAATAGATCAAAGCCTGACGTTGACTTTTTAATATAAAATTCAAGATTAATTAGCAAAATAATATAAATTTTTTAACTATTTAAATGATTTGGTTGTCTAATAGTTTTTATAACAATCCAGAGAAAAGGGTTCCTTTGCCAAGGGAATTGGGTTTTATTTTTTACGTTGTCATCTTCGAACACTGTGTTACATGACACGTCACTTATTTCTTTATTAATTATGTTAATTTAAATTAAACTAAATTTGTAGTTTGTGAGAGATGATAATGATGCAGATGCTGAGCAAGAGAGAGAGAGAGAGAGAGAGAGAGAGAGATCATTGTTTTCTAAAACATCATTAAGTCATACGCTGAGTGTTATATTTGAAGTATATTCAAAATTCAAAATGAATCATGTATGTATTATGTCATGTGTGCATTATGGGAAGTAGAGAACTTCAACATCTACCTTATAAGTAAATGTAAGACCCTAAGGAGTAATATGGTTGAAGAAGAGATGAGAGGTTGGAGTTGTTTGTTTGCATCACACGTGCGTCAAACCGAGCCGAGCCGGGGCGTGGGCGTAGGTGTGGATTACACGAATTAATTGTTTAATTTTTATTTATTTAAATAACAATATTTATTTTAATTGATTATAATTTAATTGGTTTCTTATTTAGTTGATTAATATATGGTAATATATCATTGATGCGTTATTGAATCAAGTGGATTTATTGAGATTAATTAAGCATTTATTATTTTCCTAAAGAGCCAAACTCTTCTTAGAAAGTATGAGTGTAAGCAATCATCATCTTCTATAATAGAAGATGAGGAGAAGGAAGAAAAACACAGAAAACAGATTCTGTGCAAACCAATCTCCTTCTCATTCTCCGATTACTATCGTTCTTTTGATCTATATTGGTTTCATATATGTTACTCCATTGGCATTGGACGTTGGTCTGAACTGTTCAAAGTGAGTCTCTATTAACCTGTGCGGGGTGATCAAAGTGGTTGGTGTTCCTAAAGGTGATTGTCAATCAAGCCTACCGTACTTGTAACAGGCTGACAAATATTACTTTAAGGACAACATTCTATACGTGCTTAATCACTAATCGCTAAGTTTCCTCTAACTCATTTAATTTGCAGATATTGATTTTATACATATTCTGTTAGACTACATATGTTACATACCAGACTCTGTGAGTTGATACATATTAGTTATTGTTGGTACCTACACTTCACAATTTCATATTTGCTTAATCACTAATCGCTCAGGTTATCGTCTCGAGCCAGACACATCATCATCACTTAGAATGCACATTCATTGTTTTCCCGCAAAATAGAAAGGAACAAACTACAAAATGTATGAGGAAATCCTCTACAACAAGCTTAAATGACATTAAACAGAACCTACCATTGAAGAACGACATGTATACCAAAAAAAAATTTCAACATTGGATTGGAGTTTAAATAGACATGTCACGCTGTAGACTTACAAGTGGGCCCACTTTTAACCATGTGCCGTTCTTTGACACCAGTTTCCATTTAATGCCATTTAAGCTTGTTGTAGAGAATTTTTTTCACAAAATCTCAACCGTTCCAAAGAAGCATAGATTTTGCTTCCTAAAGAGAGGAAAAGCGTCAGTTTCTTTCTTAATCTCTAGATGATATAGAGAGAAGAAAATAAATCTTCTGCAACAAGCTTAATTTACATTAAATAGAAACTGCTGTCTAATAACAAGAAGTGGCTAAGAGTGAGTCCACTTTTAAGTCTACAATGTGACATGTGTATTAAAATCCCATCCATTTAAAATTTCAAATTTTTTGGTATACATGTCATTATTTGAGGGCAGTTTCCCTTTAATGTAATTTAAGCTTGTTGCAGAGGATTTGCTCTCGATAGGAGAAACATTAGAATCTGGATTTAACGGGATCTCCATCATCTGCTGACTATGATCAGAAATGAAATTTGGTTCGAGGAAGGGCTCCTTATGTGCGGTGATGCTTTTTAAAGCCTAGTTGAAATCAACTTAACACTTAAGCCCCACCTTGTGCTGTTATTATTACCCTCTAACACGAGTCTTATTAAATTTTGGTCCTAAAAATATATGCCGGAGATAAACTGGATATTATGTTATGAATGTGGTTTTTTTTTTTTTTTTCCTGACACAAATTTAAAGAGGAAATGGCTCCAGGTGTGTTGAATAATGTCTAAATTGAAGCACACCCGAATTTAAAGCAGTTCCGAATTAGCTAAAATAATCCGACATCAAACTTAAAGCTGCAGTAGAGAATCCCGAAGCGGGGGAGAAAGGCTGGTGGGTTAGATTTAAAGCCCTGGAATGATGAGATGATGCCTGAAGGGTCCAAAAATGAAGAAAGTGAAATGAAAGAATACAATAATAGGGGAATATAATCCACGATTTGGACTCAACCTAGCTAGGGTCGTGTAGTATCAAATTTTTGGGAAATTATTTCTATTAAAACTTGAAAAATTCTGTTGAAAAATCATAACAATAATTATTTTTGTCCAAATTACAAATTAGTCAATAACGTTGGGTGGTGGTGGAGCCCATCTCAATGGTGAGTCTTGATCCAACAAAATTAAGACACGTGTCTTGTCTAAGTAAGTGCAACTTCCCTCGGACAGCTGTGAGCCCCCTTCCCCGGCCCCGACCTACTTACCGTCCAAATCTTATGTATAGTTGAGGTATTTCATTGAATGGAGAAGGTAATTTCGTCAATGTAAAAATTTTATAGAAGAATCTTCTTCCCCCTATTCCATGGCGTTGAATTGAAAGATTCCTAACATCCAGAGTCTTTTTGGCTTTTGTTTCAATCTCCTAAAAAGTCTTCCCTCCCTGATAATGACAAAAACCATAAAAATCTTACTTCCCCACCGTTGATTATATGAAAACGCTTGATGCGATTTAATACGGTAGCTCTAAACTTGAAGCAAGAGCACATCTCTTCCTTTATAACCTAAACCTGTCTTCAGTTGTTTGCTTCACGGTGTAGATGTTAGTGTAGAGAGAGAGAGAGAGAGAATTGAAAAGAGAGTTGAAAAGTAAGTAAGTAGGGGGCGGGCCTGGAATAATAATGGCGAATGCTAGTGTTGTCCCAGTGGCCTATCAAGGCAACGTGTACCCGTCTGTGCCTGACTGGTTAAACAAAGGCGACAACGCATGGCAGATGATATCGGCGACGCTGGTGGGGCTACAAAGCGTGCCGGGTCTGGTCATCCTCTACGGCAGCATCGTTAAGAAGAAATGGGCCGTCAACTCTGCTTTCATGGCTCTCTACGCCTTTGCTGCCGTCTTGATCTGCTGGGTCACTTGGGCTTACAAGATGTCCTTCGGTGACGAGCTCCTCCCCTTCTGGGGCAAAGCAGGTCCGGCTTTAGGCCAGAAATTCCTGATAAGACAAGCCAGATTGCCTGAAACGACGCAGTACTATCACAATCGAGGGGTTGAGACAGCGGTGGCTGCACCCTTCTATCCAATGGCGTCCATGGTCTACTTTCAATGCATGTTCGCGGCCATCACGCTGATAATAATAGCGGGGTCTCTTTTAGGGAGGATGAATATAAAGGCATGGATGGTATTCGTGCCGTTGTGGCTCACCTTCTCCTACACCGTGGGAGCTTACAGTCTATGGGGTGGTGGCTTCTTGTTTCACTGGGGGGTTATCGACTACTCCGGCGGCTATGTCATTCATCTTTCTTCGGGGATCGCCGGCATAACATCAGCATATTGGGTATACTATATGCGCTATCAATTCATTTAATTAATTAATTAATTACACTAGTTGTTTCTTCACCTATTTAATTAGCTATATTTGCTAGAGAGCTAGCTCATCCAATTACAATAACCAACCTCTTCTTCTATAGTATTAATAATAATCATATGGGATGGAAGGTGGGACCGCGGCTAAATAAGGACAGAGAGAGGTTCCCTCCCAACAACGTTCTGCTGATGTTGGCAGGTGCCGGGCTGTTGTGGATGGGATGGGCTGGTTTCAACGGCGGTGATCCTTATTCCGCCAATATCGACTCCTCAATGGCCGTTTTGAACACCAACATCACCGCCGCCACTAGCTTATTGGTGTGGACTTGTCTCGACGTCATCTTCTTCAACAAACCTTCCGTCATCGGAGCAGTTCAGGGCATGATCACAGGGCTTGTTTGTATCACTCCCGGTGCAGGTTAATATCAACTCGACTACTCTCACTACTTCTCTCTACTATAGCACTTGGCTTTGAGATTTACCCACCCACCCCGGCCTCCTGCACCCATTTAGCAGTAGCCTAGCCTTGCAATTCAATTGATGAGATTGGAATTCAAAAGTATGCATTTTCTTTCTTTGCACCTGACGTTATAATATGGAACATAACATCAAATCAATCACCATGGGATTTCAATTCAAATACCCAATATTTATATAACATTCCTTGTTAGGTATTATTCTGAGCAAATGTAGGCATGTCTATGTTAATATATCTGGATATCTGGCGTTTGACTACTAAAGGTGCATTTGGTTGTCACCTGGAATAAAACTTTTTTTTTTTTTTCACCATTAACATCTGTGTGCATTATTTGAATTTTCACTCAAAACAGGTTTGCATGTTCATTTATCACTAATAATATGAATAAATAAAAATGATTCCATTTCAGGAAAAAACTAAAATAACCTTCTTTTTTTTTCCTTCTATTTTTTATTAACATACCAGAATGACTCGAGATGAGGGGTTCATCTTCAAGAATAATCACCTTATCCATTGCATTAGAATTTTATAGGAATCAAAATTGAAAATATTTAGTTTCAGGTGCCAACCAAGTGAACTTAGGTAATTTTTATTTTTTAAAATGTTTTACCTAGAACGGACATTTTATGTAGAGGTCATTTCTGGCTTCCATCACGTTTGATAAGGACCGACAGTTACCTGAAAACTAACCCAATTTTGGAATTTCCTTGCCACTGGGGCCCCTGTTTTGTGCCACAGTTTTTCTTATTTCTTTGTCTTTAGTGCATACTTTCCGGCCAGATTTTGGTTGATCTTTTGCAATCTATAGAGTCCAGGATCGAACCTTAATGCCCAAAATTTTGGGATTCACAAAACAACCCAAGTAGTCCATATTATGTTAGATTTCTGGTGGAATCACCATGTAAACTAGTCACTTAACTCGGTCAACGTGCATGAGCGATTCCGATTCTTCTATATTTTGTGAAGAAGGTTGTAACACGTAGGAGGAGCGTTGCTCATGCCATATTTTCTCTTGGCATTTGACTCACCAAATTAATGAAACTCGCTTGACTTGCTAAGTCTTTCAGAGCCAACAAAGCTTTGAGTTGATTCCATTTATCTAAGTCTTAAAACTTAAAGTATGAACGCGTGAACTAAGAGCTGTTTGGAAATCCCGAATTCATCGGCATGACTACATTGTAAATGTGTAAGGACCCACATTTTTTTTGAGTATTTTCCTTTCTTCCTCCCCTGTCATTATAATAGCTACATGTCTTTATTAAAAGATTATTTGATTATTATTATAATGTTCTGAGGAGCAGCCATACAATAAGGGCCCCTGATGTGGGATGGGTTTCTTAATTTTATGTTACGTGAAAATGAGGTTTCTCCTTGAATATTCAACTTAACAAAGGCTTATCCCTTTACCAACAAAAGCTTATCCCAACTACCCGGGTCGGTTAATACTTGTTAAGAACAACCTGGGTGGGTTAATGATTGTTCTGCCATTTCACTCTATTTAGCCCTAGCTATAAGAACCTATCATTGAATTAAAATTTGATTTTTATTTAATCGAATTCCTACTTTTAAAAGAAAAAATTTCGTCATTGTAGTTTTATGATATTTTAGATAGAAGATTCCATTAGTGGGTATGAAAGTTTCTCATTCACTATCAAAATGAAAATTTTGTTCTCCACCAATATAATTTCCCTATTTGAAGCCTAGCAAACAAAATAAAAATGTTACCAACTAGGCCAAAGGACCCAACCAATAGAGCTGGCCCACCATCCCATTAGGGTCAACATCTATTGGAAATAGCTTAACCTCGCCCTTAAAGGCACATGAACAAGAAAGAGCTGAGCCGTTGAATCTTGATCCTCTTCATTTATTTATTTATTTTTCTTCTAGGAAGTGGCTATGCTTTTACTAAGAGAGGATAGATTGAGTGTCTTGGGCCAGAATAAAACACCATGTGACAAGCATGAATCCGGGATTTCTCTGCAACTTGTGCCGTGGAGAGATTCTGGGCTGCTGCTAAATAAATTGTTTTCAACCATCTTAGGATGAGGCCGAGCTTTCGCAACAATTTACAGCTTTAAATTAGGAGATAAACCTAAAGTGAGAGTGTGGATCCCATATGATATTTAACCTAACTACAACCATCGTCAGCTGGCTTGCTTAGCTCTTATTTCTTCTTAAATACAATAGTTTAGATTTTCAAGTTCAATAAGTTTCAAGTGATACTCATGCATCAATGAAACATCACAAGAACTGCCAATATATGATGCATCCTGATATCTTGTACTGTGATTGATGCTTGTAGGTCTTGTTCAAGGATGGGCTGCTATTATCATGGGAATGCTCTCAGGCAGTATTCCTTGGTTCACCATGATGATCATCCACAAGAGGTGGACATTGCTTCAGAAGGTCGACGACACCCTCGGTGTCTTTCACACACATGCCATAGCAGGCCTCCTAGGAGGCGTCACCACCGGCATCTTCGCTGAGCCCGAGCTATGTGCACTCTTCTTACCAGTCACCAACTCTAGGGGTGGAGTCTATGGAGGGTCCGGTGGGATACAGGTCCTCAAACAGCTTGTGGGGGCGAGTTTCATCATCGGTTGGAACATTGTTATCACCACAATCATTTGCTTAGTGATAGGCTTGGTGATCCCGCTGCGGATGTCAGAGGAGCAACTGTCGATCGGGGATGATGCAGTACATGGCGAAGAAGCGTATGCACTGTGGGGTGATGGCGAGAAGTACGACTCTACTAAGCATGAATGGTATTCTGAAGGTACTTCACAGACTAAGACATCCAGTGGTGTTACTCAGGTAGTCTAGAGATGAAGAAAATAAATGGTGTTTGTTGTGAAGTACCTGCAGGGAGATGGTGAAGAAATTAATGGTTCTTATTCATATGATGGTGATTATTTATGAAGCATTGGGAGATGGTGAGAAATTATCTTCATGTGTGTATGACATGTACTTTCTTTGTGAAGAGGTGGTTTGTTCATTTGAGAAAGTATATACTTGCAATAATCCAAAGATGTGAATTAAGAGTCCAAATTTACTTATTAGACAGATACGGATAAGTTCCTTATGAATATTAGTTTAATAGAGATTTTGTATGGGACAGATGTGGTGATACTTAGAAGTGAATAGGTTGGTTTCGGGTTGTAGACCTACAGAGAAGCAGGAGTGATAATATGACCAAACAAAAAAAGCATCGGTCAAGTCGGGTTGAAGTTAGTACTAATAATAGTGTCATTACTTAAGAACTTGAGAAGAATTGTTTAGAGGTCTCAATGAAGTATACTTTTAACAAATGTATCCCTCAACACTTAGAATCCCCATCAAGCCCCTAACAACAGAGATTTCTCATACAAAAGTAAAAAATATAAATATATTAATATCCAAATTTGACACCTCTTACAAATAATGAGTACTTTCTATAACACCTTCAAAATTAAATAAAGGGAAATTTGCTAGATCGGACCCAAGTTTTGTTGAATTCGCAAAAAGTGTGGTAAACCAATACCTTGCCCAAATAAGATTTTATAAGGGTAAAATTATAATAAACAAGTTAATTATATGTTATTTTATCCAAATATTTCCTTTTATACCCTTGAGTCCACTAAACCCATCTAATACATTACCTCCTCCAACCCTCTCTTTCTCTCTCTCTCTCCTAATCATCTCTCATCCTAACTATTTTTCGTTTTCATCTCAAACTCTTTCTTTCTCTGAGTAGTCATTGGCAACAATAAATACCACTTGCCCCATGGGGCTGTATCTGTTACACCACTCTGACATACACCCCTCATATATCACTAATAATGTTTAGCCACGAGTATTGTTTTAGGTGGGGTCCATTAGAAACGGACTATAATGTTCGTAACGTCTCCGTCTCCTGACACAAACAAAGCTAGGTACTTTATAATGTCCCTATCTCCGTTTGAAACGTCTCTGTGTCTCAACACAAATGGAGTTAGGTGCTCTACTTGGTTGCAAGTTAAATGGTATAAAATGAATAGATTTGGTGGAAAACAGTACGGATCATCCCAAAATATGAAAGGAAGAAACATTTCAGCAATGACGATGACTGCGTTGAGACGAGAAAAAATAGATCAACAATGACGATCATCATGGGCTTTGAAGATCATCATTTTAGCAATGGCAATGGCTACGTTGAGATGGGAAGGGAGACACTTTTCTCCTATGCTACCTCATAATTCCATCATGTCACTTAATCTTTGCTCATTCTCTCTCACTCGGTATGGCGATCTTGCTTTGATTCTTTCTCGCTTTCAACAGCTAACATTGGATATCTCTTTGTCTCTTACTAGTTAGGCTTCAAAACATTATAGAGAAAGATAAAGCTTCTACTAATGTTGGGTTCAGAGAAGATTCTGTTGCAAGGCCCCTTTCACACTCTCCATTCCTTCTTAATTTTCCATCAACCCTAATTTATGGCCATTCTGATTTGGGGTTCGAGGTTGCTCACCTAAGATCCTGCTTATTATCAGTCGAGGAAGAGAAGCAAAGAGAGGTGATGATGAAAGGTCCCACCAAATGTATGTGCTAAAAGGGATTTTGGTTTCTCTCACCCCTCAAGTTTTTATGAGCAAAAT
>JAOXJP010276622.1:0-19790 GCA_025762735.1 Platanus orientalis
GACAATACAAGTTGAAGGTGCTAGAAGGACTAGAGGAAGGCCAAAATTGACCTGGGTGGAGGTAGTAAAGAGGGACACGGCAACTTGTAATTTAACAACAGATAAGGCCCTAAACAAAGCGGAATGGTGGAATAGGATTCATGTAGCCGACCCCAAATAGTTGGGATAAGGCTGTTTGTTGTTGTAGTTGTTGTAAATTAAGTAGTTCATAATCTTTGGTTGAGAATATTTAGACATATTTAATTAGGATTATTTTAATTTTAATTTTGTATGTTCCTAAACTCTATTTATGCCCCTAATCATTTCAAACCCTATCTGAAATTTGCGTTATTGTGGGTGAATAGGAACTTAGTTTATGGTGCTTACTTATAATTGGTTATGAATCTTCACTCCCCTATTGCACACACACACAAACCTACATGCATGCTACATCAAATTGTGTTGGGGCTGGCAAGGGGCAATAGCATCTCTATCTGCTACTAACTCTTCCATGTTATGCTGACACTACAATCACCACCTGTGGCATGACCGGAAAGTGAACACAACTGATGGCATCAGAGCTAGAATCTAATAAGGTGCTTGCACCAGTGGCATCTGAACCCATTGCCTGTGCTCAGTGAGGCTCAGCTTCTGCAGCCTCCAATCACCCTTGGCACCATTAGACAGTGGCTGGAGTGATCATGACAAGCGAACCACTGTCAAGGGAGTCATTGAAACCACATGGAAGTTGTAACAAAATTATTTGTCTTATTGACAGGTTAACAACTCCTTAGTGATCTATAAATACCCTTTATAGATGGAATTAGGCAACAAGGGACCAAACAAGGATTCTGGTCCCCTCTCACACCCACTTATCCTCCTTCCCTGTTGTGAGCTCTCCTCTTCTCCCATTCCTATAATCACCCTCCCTCTCTCAGAAACAGCAGCTGAACGACCAGATGTCTGATTTAGGCAGCTTCCAGAACTCATTACAAACTTAGAAAACCTAGGCCAGAACTGACTGACAATTGCCAAGTATCAGCTCACTGCTGCCCTACTAAACTCAGCCCATAGCCACTTACAGTGAGATATGCATTAAGTAAAAAATAAACAGTTTCTTACGTTTTGCAAAACATGGTAATTTGCCTTAACATGATCTGGGAGCCATTGATCCAACACTGCACCACCCTTCTTGGTAGCAGTAACCAACTTCTCTTTTCTGCTCCCATCTAATTTTTCTTCAGCTGCCACCAGAATTTGATCATTAATTCTCAATTTTGCATACCAAATGGATCATTAAAATAGCAAAAAAACTTTTATTTTCTTTTTTCTAGAGATCAAAAAACTTTGAACTTTATAAAAATATAGTACCTTCAGCAGTCTGTTGAGAATCCTTATCCAATTCAATGGAAAGTCTCTCTAAGAGTTCTTTCTTCGACCCATTTGCTGAAATGCCTCGAAGGGTGGATTGTTCGCGTAATTGGCGAATTCCCATCTCTCGGAGCTTCTCAACGGCCTTAACCTTCTCGAGCTTATCTGAGTCCCCATTTTCGGATTCCCTTGGTCTTTTTCTACCAACTGAAGTATCTATCGCATCCGTTGATGATACATTATCTTTGATAATAGCTAATTCAAGTCTTTGATCCTTATCTAATTCAATGGAAAGTCTCTCTAATAGTTCTTTCTTCGACCCATTTGCTGAAATGCCTCTGAGGGTGGCTTGCTCGCGTAATTGGCGGACACCCATCTCTCGGAGCTTCTCAACGGCCTTCACCTTCTCCGGCGCATCTGAATCCCCATTTTCGGCTTCCCTCGGTCGTTTTCTACCTACTGAACCAACTATCATATCCGTCGATGGCACATTGTCCTTGAGAATAGCTGATTCAAGTCTTCGATCCTTATCTAATTCAATGGACAGTCTCTCTAAGAGTTCTTTCTTCGACCCATTTGCTGAAATGCCTCGGAGGGTGGCTTGTTCGTGTAATTGGCGAACACCCATCTCTCGGAGCTTCTCAACGGCCTTCACCTTCTGGGGCGTATCTGACTCCCCAATTTCGGATTCCCTCTGTCTTTTTCTACCAACTGAAGCATCTATCGCATCCGTCGATGACATATTATCTTTGAGAATAGCTGATTCTAGTCTTCGAACCTGTTAGAACGTAGAATGAAACAATGAACTCTGTAAAAGAGCGACCTCGAGTGCCTGTGTGTCTCTGAGAGAGAGAGAGAGGTGGACTTACCAGGGCACTCTTGGTTCCGGCGGTGTCGAGCCCCCGTTGAGCGAGCTGGGTTCTGAGCTCCTCCACTTTGAGCTTGTTTGCCATTTCTGTGTACAATTTTACCGGAGAGAGTGAGCGAGAAGGGTTTAAAAGGGTGTTGAGCTTTTCAAAACTTAGAATGAAACTTACCAAGGGAGCGAACCAATTTTTGGCGGAACTTACTGTTGACAGGGTCCAAGATGCTAGCGAATAGGTCACCTGCCACGTTGCAAAAAAAATCCAAAATAAAAAAAAATATTTAAACCAGTCTTTACAAAAAAAACTTAACACGACCCCACCCGTCCATGTTTAGCAACGGAAAATTCTATTTGCAGCTCAAAAATTTTTGAACTCACCTCATTTTTTTTCTTTTATACCCTTCATCTCGTCCCTCTCTTACCTAAAACACCCCTCCTTCCCACACATCCGACAACCACTCCGATGACTGCAATGCCTTTTCTGGCGGTTACAGCGACTCCTCCAGCACCCCCTCCTCTCCCATACTCCCCTCTCTCTCTCTTTCTCCCTCTTCCTCTCTCTTTCTCCCTCTTCCCCTCTCCCTCTCTCACACTCCCCCTCTCTTTCTCCCTCTTCCTCTTTCTCTCTCCTGCACCCCTCCCTCCTCTCTCTCCCTCCCCTCCTCTCTCTCCTCTCTCAAACCCCACCCCTCTCTTTCTCTGATGCTGACGGCAGTGGTGGTCCCTCAGGCGACAACCTAGAGGTAAGGTTTTTTTTTAATTATTATTTTTTAACGTATTCAGAGTGGTGTTGTCGGGCAAGGAAACCCCATGCTCGGATAGACCAGCCGAACAGAGCCTACCTCACTCAAACAACTCAATCAAATAGGTTTTTTTTAATTTTATATATTTTTAATGTATTCAGAATGGTGTTGTCGAGCAAGGCAACCCTATTTGAATAAACTAGCCTACCAGGGCCTACCCCGCTCGTCTGAGCAGGGGTTGCCTTGCTCGGCAACACCAATCATAACAGGAAAAAAGAAAAAAAAAAGGAAGAAATGGAGAGGGGGTGCGGGAGAGAGGGAGAGAGAAAGAGGAAGAGGGAGAAAGAGAGAGGAAAGTGTGGGAGAGGATGGGAGAGAGAAAGACGAAGAGGGAGAAAAAGAGAGGGGAGTGCAGAAGAGGGAGAAAGAGAGAGGGGAGTGCGGGAGAGGGAGAAAGAAAGAGGAGTGCAAGAGAGGAAGGGAGAGAGAAAGAGGAAAAGGGGGAGAGAGAGAGAGAGAGAGAGAGAGAGAGGGGAGTGCGGGACAGAGAGAAAGGAGGAAGGGGTGCCGGAGGGGGGCTGTAATCGCCGGAGGAGGTGTCACAACCACTGGAGTGTTCGCCAGTTTGTAGAGTAGAGGTGTGGGAGGGAGGGGTATTTTAGGTAGGAGAGGGATTAGAGAAGGGGTACAGGGAAAAAAATGAAGGTGAGGAGAGGTTAGAAATTCCTAATGTGCGACTAGCGGCTCCCTTAGCAATGAAAAAGGATTGTCTCTTACAACAGGTCCCGCGCAACCCCAAAAAGAATCATCTATGGGTTGGGCTAGGGTTTAGGAGCAGCTCTGGAAATGGGGCGCATAAGGGTGAGGATATGGAAGTGGTGGGGTGGCGGAGGTGAAGGATCTGGGTCAGGTAATGGTTTTGGCTTTGGCTTCGGGAGTGGGACTAGCTCCCGATACGGATAAGAGAAGTAAGCGAGGAAGATGAAGAAGCAGATGAGATGCGCTCAAGAACAGAGAAATTGAAGAAGCGAGAAAAATTGCAGACAAACCTGCTTATTAATTAGGTTCATGAATATCAGAAGTCATGGTCAATTGACGAATTGAATTTCTTGGGCTGGTCTGGGGTCCTCAGTATGTAGAGGAGGTCAATCTATCCAAAGCATTGGACACATGCCTCTTGGAAGGTCTCCTCTCAAGGCTGGTCTGAACATAGGCCAGGGCAATTTTCAGGACAACAAATATCTCTTATTTCCTGTCAGATTCCCCAACCAAGAAGGGGTCTAAGTAGGGGTGGCAATTCGTGTTGGCGGATCGGGTTTGTGTCTTGTCAAGGTAGGGGTATAAGACTATTTGGCTCAACCCTAACCCGACCCATGTATTAATCTTGTCAAAGCGAGTCAACCTGCTTTGACCCGAAACACGTTTAGGGTCAACCCTAACTCGCTTATTTTCGTGCTGGGTCGTGTCAGGTTCACGGGTTATACGGTAATTTATCTTGGTGAGTCGGGTTCGTGTCGTGTCAAGGTAAGGGTATCAGACCATTTGGCTCAACCCTAACCCGACCTATTTATTAATCGTGTCAAAGCGGGTTGACCTGTTTTGATCCAAAACAGTTTTAGGGTCAATTCTAACCCGCTTATTTTCATGTCGGGTTCACGGGTCATGTCAAACATTGCCACCACTACACATAACCATGCAAAAAAGAAAAAATCACAATTTTCTATTTTTTTTTTCTTAGGAATTGATAGACCGTAGATCTGTTTCGTTAATAGCCATCTAACAACAATGAGTTTTCACTAAGCATTCGGGGCTAAATAAATGAAGAACCCAGAGAGCTTTTTTTTTCCGATAAAGTCCCAGAGAGAGCTTTGGGAAGACAAAAGAAAGGATTTTAAGAAAACCGGTTATCTTGATGAGAATAATTGACAAAAGTGGTATTCAACTTCACTGGCTAGTTGGAACTGGGAAGATCTAATGTCAACTTCTTCCTTAGATTTAGATCATTCCCTGAAACCCTAACTGCATTTTTTATCGTATAACAGTGCTCCTTTGCTACTTATCAAAAAAACAGGGTTCTTATCGTGAGAACATGGCTCCTTTAACAAGATTACCAAAAAAAGCATTCTAAAGAATGGAATCACTAGAGAAAGGTTAAAAATAGGGATCCACACTTTGCCCTTTTGATTTAATGTGATAATAGTTATTTTGACGAAGAATTTTCATCTTTCGTTTTTTGGAGCAAGAAATAGCGAGATTTCGGTCATTTTCTAAATCCTTGGAAATAGCTGCCACCGCTAACAGCAACAACAAAGAAGAATAGAGATCAGCTCAGTTTCGTTGGGGCATGTTCTCAATCAATAAAAAAAATAAATAAATAAATAAATTTTGGGGCAGGTTGCTCCAAACCAATATGGTAAAACACTGCAAATATAGACTTAAATCAAACTACGACCAGAGCAAGCAATCAGACCGGCTGAACTGTTACCCAAGGCATATCTACACTGATTTACACATCAACCCAATGATCACTAAAAACCGAAGACTTCATTTAACCACACCACTAAAGATAATAATAAATAAAATAAACACTAATTTTGATTATATACTGCCCCATGTGGTGACAATTGCCTGTTTGCCAGACACGTGTCCAAGTCCAGGAGCAGGCGACTACATGGCCGAGTAGATACAAGTTCAGTCAAAAGGGTGAACATCTTAGCAATACAGAGAATATCAAGACATCACAAGGTAAAGAAATTATTTCGAACAGTTCAATTAGACTCTGCATATACAAGAAGTCTTCTAATTTAATTTGATGACAAACGGAATAAGAAATCAAATAACCCTGATCCAGTTGAAATTCTTTCGTTTCAACTTCAGATCATAGCATGAAGGGCTCCAAGATAGCCACGACTCTGCTTTCTTTAGTCTGCTCGAGATTGACCAGCTCGGGAGGAGAGAATGATACCCACAATGAGACCATAGAGAGCAAGTGCTTCCGCAAAGATGAGGATGAGAATCATACCCACAAAAAGCTTGGGCTGCTGTGCATTGGCCCTGAAAAATAACAAAGAGCCAAGATCATCAAGGCAGTGCTGATTGATCTAAATGTTGAAAAGACCATATTGTCTTCAACTAATTGAATAACATCAGGATGGAAATTAAAGAGACTTGTTTTAGAGATATCTTGTTAATGATAACGCATTCGTGAAAGAAAAAAAGAGACAAGCAAAGAATCAGTTGTTGAAAGGACTTCAAATTCAAAAGTACTACCAAAATGGTTAAACCAATCTTTTAAATCAAGTATGAAATTGCATAAAAGGAATAAAAGCAAGATCACCATGCAAGAAGTACAGCAACTTTTTTTTTAATGAATAAGTACCAAGTACATGAAAGCTGAACAATATAACAAGCATGGAATGAAAGCCAGTAATTAGTGTAAAGAGCAAGACTGTCTGACCCAACTCCCTAAATACAGGCGCATCTGAGACACTGGATATTGATATTGACTATCACATCGACCTGCCAGAGCAACCAAGAGGTTTGGCAGGTAATCAGTAATCCTTGCCAGCAAGAACTCGATAATATGCTCTGCCAGCAGATTCATCTCATCATACTAGATGCAATAAACTCCCACAAAGGCCTATCAAATGAACCGAGGCCACAAGGTTCATTCTCAAACTTCATCACAAGTCACAAGCAACATTTCCCCAGGAGGCACCTGAACCTTCACTTCATCTTCCATGGACACCATTCAACAGCATTCCAGGGATCTGAACCAAGGGCTAAATTCAATGTCTACGAGTTACTAGTTCAACACTTCAACTAGGACTAGACAATTTTCATACCACAACTGTTATCAGAAAACTTATTCAATCATTTTCACTCCGCAACTGTTATCATATAACTCATTCAGTTTCATACATTTGCCTTGACTATCCAAGTCTGCAGACTAATCTACTCGACGAACTTTGTGAAGTAACTCAACTAGTCATGAGTTACAATTCACAAGTGACCCATTCGCCAAGAATCCAACCACAAAAACTAGTGCCTATCTCCCATTACATCTATAGCATAATGTGGCAAACTTTCATTACCAAAAAAATGAAGCAAAATTTTATAAATTTCATAGGTCGCCCAGCTATGACAGTCAAACACAAGGCTTACTATATTCCCTTGCCTAATTCATACACTAGATATCTATACAAGATTGTTCTTTATCAGTACATCAAATAGGTCTTTAAACCTATTCCCACAACCACTGACCATCTCCAACCTAATAAAATTGACAAGAACTCCACCTTTCAGAAGCAAGACATCTCCTTCATATGCCCGCCCAGGACTTAATGATGATCATACTTACCAATGTATGATAGTACAATAGGCACAGTAAAACAGCTCAATTTCTCAACTACAGGAGCACATAATCATGCCAAGTATGTAAAACACTTCACTCACATGAATAAACAAAATACCAAACTGATATCAAATTCATAATCAACATGGGATTAAACTTTTTTGTATTACAAAACTGATATATGAAAATAAACTGCACATGAAATTGCAAATCCAAGTCATAGAAATGGACAACATAGAGACTATACCAGGGAAACAGTATGCTGTCAAACTTCAAAGTTCAAACTACTCTCCCACAAAATTCATACGTATTCATCATGGAGGCTTTTTCAGAGACTTCATTTCTGGACAAATCATGCATAGCTATTCATATACACATTGAAGTAACTAAACTACCAGTGATATGAGCAAGGTAAGTAAATGTGGGCAGAAAGTCTATGGTAAATTGCGCACAGAGTGAAAAATGGATAAGTACCTATATATTGTTTCATTGAGAATCCTCGGCTGTTTTGTGCACAAAGAAACTTTACTTATTGCTGATTTCAGGCCAGGGCTCATGGGACAAATTATGTTTCAGGTTTGGAAGGTCTCTACAAGTAAAGAATGCAATAAAAGTAGTGATCTTGTTGCAGTCCGCTAATATTTCAGAACCAAGGTTAAAAGATAAAAATTACATGTAGGAAAAAATTCACACTTCATCATCTTGGTTCAGTCAACAATAAGGAGGGAGAGATCAAAGATGATGTTACCCATGGTGTTAAAGTAAGATGGATGAAGTAGAAACATGCTTTTGGAGTACTGTGTGATTAATGCACACCACAAAAAATTGAAGGGCAAATACCAGGAAACGGCTATAAGACCCCCCATGCTTATGAAATATCATGTTGGGCAACAAAGAAACAACATATAGATAGAATTAGTGGAACTTAAATAAGGATGTTGAGATGGACGAGCAGAAAGATAACCCAGAAAAAAGAAAAAAGAATCAGAATGACATCCGCGGGAACATACACATCAATAGGTGACAACATGAGGGAAAGTCGACTGAGATGGTTCAGTCATGTACAACAAAAACCAATGATGCCAAGTGAGGAGTGATATAGTGCATGTTGAAGGCATATTAAATGACCAAGAACAAGAACGTAAAAAAATGACTTGGGTTGAAGTAGTGAGAAAAGACAGAAGTGTTTATGATTTAACAAAAGATATGCCTCTAGATGAAGTAGAATGACAGAACAATATTTGTGTAACTAGTATTTTTAGAGGGATCTAATGAGAGATCAAGCCCAACACCTTTTAAGGTCCAAATCATGTGCACTATTTTTTTTTTGACGGGTAAGTAGGTGAAGACGGGTTTTGAACCCAGGTCTGTGGTACGACACCCACAGACACCCAAATCATGTGCACTATGTGGCCAGATTTTCAAATGTAGTGAAAGACTGGTGGAGCACCTTTAAAGTGGAAGGCCCCTAGGTCAAAGGTTCCGTTTAAAACTGAAGCTCTTGAAAAAGAAGTTAAAGATATGGAACAGGAATGTGTTTGGGGGGGGATAGAAAGAATGAATGATCCGACTTTAAAAAAAAAAAACCGGCAGTTGGATAAGGAGGGGCTGTCAAAAGAGGTAAGGGTAGTTAGGGGGAAGCTGAAAGAAGAGTATGGGAGGGTTATTGCAATGGAAGAAGTGGTGGAAGCAGAATTCACATGTGCAGTGGCTTAAGGAAGGGAACAATAACACAAAATTCTTTCATCGAATGGCCAGTTGTAGGAAAGGGATTAATTGTCTTACGATGCTTAAGTAGGGGATGAGGTTTTCGAGAAGGAAGAAATAAGAGGGAAAGTAGTTGACTACTACAAAGAATGATGCAGTCCATGCTACGATGAATCTTCTATATGTGCCACCTCATGAAGGGCTAAATTCAAAAAGCCCATTCAAATTTCAGGTCGTTTTATTGGGGGTATTTTAGGGTTTTAGGTGATATTGGGGTCTTTTGTAACAAGGCATTAAGCCCTGGGTGTTTTAGGGAATGTCTGGTTTTATTTAAGTCAAGCCATTAAGTAAAACTTTAGTCAATAAAGTGGGCCCACTGCTGTCAACAGCTTGCTTGGGGGGACTCTTATTTAGAAATTATCAAAGTTGATAGGATAAAGAATTGGTCAATCAAGGGGGACCCACATTGAGCTGTACAACAACCTTAGAGAGAGTCATAAACTTTCTTCTCAAGGCTGCCACGTTTTTTTAGAAGGGGGGGAGTATAAATAGAAAGTCACGATTTTAGTAGGGGGGATTTTGAGATTTTAGAAATTACTATTTGAAAGGGTTTCCTTAAACCCACAATTTGTAATTATAAAATGGGGATTTCCCCTCATGAATCAATAGAGAAGATTGAAATAAAATTTGTGTTTCACAGTTGTGGCTGTGATTCTTCTAGGGGTTGGTACCACTAGATAACCAATCGACCCTTTTTCTTCTTTCTTCTACTTCTTACCACTCTTATATTCTTCTCCTTCTCTAATCCTTCTTATTTCTTGTTCTTAATCTTCAGATTGTTTCTTCCATTGATTATTTCAAGTTCTTGGAAGATTTTGGTGGTTGTTTGAAGACCATATGTGAGTTTCTAGAGTACCCGCCATTCTGCTGTTCCTACTCACAAGGACTGAAAATTTCAGCAAAGCCTGGACAGACTTCAAGGTCAAATCACCCCCTCTACAACTTGCTGTTTCAATGAGTATTCTTTAGGGTTTTCTTCCTACCTTAGTTAAGTAAAAAAAGCCCCAAACTCCTTTTGATTTCCTTCTGTGGTTGCTAAGTTTCTGTCAACCCTAAACCTAGTCCTTCTAAGTATTGTTGTTGGATATTTAGAACAGCCTGATAAATCATACTTTTTATATACTTTTAAACAAAAGTTTGGGATGAAGCTTTGTAGGATTGTTCCCATAACAACCCTCTATTTGTCTGTTAAATTTCATACAATTCTAACTAGTCTAGTAGGGGTATTTTGGTAATTCCCCACATGTTGTCCTGGTTTCTAGTTACTGTGATTACTCTTGTTCTAAGATGTTGTTTTAGGTCAAGCTTGAGTCCATTACCCACAGGAGTTTAACAGCCCTTAGGCTACCCTGCACCAAATTGGTATCAGAGCAAATTGATCTAGTCATGTTACAATGAATCATTGGGAGGTAATACACAACAATCCACTCATGTTCCACCGATATAATGATCAACTGCAGTATCATTCTGAAGATTCTCTAAAAGCTGAATTCTCTGAAGTGACAAAGGAGCTATCATACTTTGAGTGGAAAAGAAGGTCTGATCTCAGTTATAATCAATGGAAGTATCTTATTCTACAACGTAAACGTGAGCTACTACACCAAAGACTTTATGATTTAGAAGTGCAACAACAAGAGCTAAGGAATTTTTTCGTTAAAGAGGTGAGAGCTTTGAAGAAAGAGCTTGAAAATTTCGCCAAGAGCAAGAGAAACAAACCAAAGTTGATGTTGACTGTATTTCTTCTCCAACTATGATCAACTTATCTACTCATAAGGCTTCTCCACCTTCTAATCAGAATTCTGTTAAGGAAAATGAATTTCCCAAGGCACAAGAAGGTTTCAATCCATTTGAAGGAAAAGACAGAACCTCCCTTAAAGCATGATGATTTGCGTCAGAATCCATTCTTGGTCCTGCACCACAATCTCCACCTCTACTATGACAACCAGTATGATCTTCAAGTGAAAGATACAAAGAAGATTGGCCATTTTCAAATTTAAGGTCGAATTTCTCCCCACCCTGGGAGAATGATGCAATCCATGCTAAGATGAATCTTATATGTGTGTCACCTCATAAAAGGACTAAATTCAAAAAGACCATGCAAATTTCAGGTTTTGTTGGGGTATTTTAGGGTTTTAGGTGATGTTCGGTCTTTTGTAATAAGGCATTAAGCCATGGGTGTTTTGGGAAATGTCTGGTTTTATTTAAGTCAAGTTGTTAGGTAGGAATTTAGTCAATAAAGTGGACCAAATGCTAGCTGGTGGACAGCTTGCTTAGAAGTTATCAAGTAGGTAGGGTTAAGGTTTGGTTAATTAAGGGGAGTCCACATTGCGCTGCACGACAACCTTAGAGAGTCTTAAACTTTCTTCTCAAGGCTACCAAGTTCTTTTAGAAGGGGGATACAAGTAGAAAGTTATGATTTTAGCAGGAGGGTTTTGAGATTTTAGAAATTACTATTTGAAAGGGTTTCCTAAAACCTATGATTTGTAGTTATAAAAAGGGGTTTTCCCCTCATGAATAGATAGAGAATATTGGAATAAAATTTTAAAAGCTTGTTGAGGCTTGTGTGTCTCATCTTCTTCTTGATTCCTATTTCTTTCTCCTTTGATTCTTTAAATTTTCTTATTGATATCCAAAGGAGAATACCCACTGTGTTTGTGTGATCTGTTGAAGCTTGTTTGGTTGTTGAACCATCCAATAAATCATATAGTGCTCTTGATGGGGACATCTTGCCACATGGCAGCCCCAGGGTGCCCCAATGTAAGAGGAAGGTTCCTTTGAACCTTTATATCAAGTAGGATGTGTAGAGAGAATCACACTTCGATTTGGGACAGATTCGGGACTTTCTTCTTCAAAGGCATATGGGGCCCACTTGCTTGATTTGTGGGACCATGTGTGTGTGCTTATTTGTGTCTCATCACAATAGGTAGGCTTGCACTAAGGGTCAGCATTGAGTCCGTACCTTTTTGCCTTAATAATGGATGAGTTGACTAGTTGCATACAGGAGGAAGTGTCATGGTGTATGCTATTTGCTAATGATGTTGTGTTGATTGATGAGACTAGAGAGGGGTTAAATGCCATGTTAGAACCATGGAGGGATGTTTTAGAATCAAATGGTTTTAGAATAAGCTGGACTAAAACAGAATATATGGAATGCAAGTTTAACCAAAATAGGAGTTGAAATGAGGGAGTAGTTAGAATTGATAACCAAGAGATACCTCGGATTGGCCATTTTCGTTATCTTGGTTCAATCATGCACAAGGAGGGAGATATTGTAGATGATGTTGTTCATAGAATGAAAGCGGGATGGTTGAAGTGGAGAGGTGCTTCTGGAGCATTGTGTGAAAAACAAGTACCACTAAAATTGAAGGGAAAATTCAATAAGACAACTATAAGACCAACCATGCTCTTATGGGGCAAAATGTTGGGCAGCCAACAAACATGTACATAAAATGAGTGTGGCTGAAATGAGGATGTTGAGATGGATGAGTAGCACAACTAGAAAGGATAGAATTAGGAATGAATCCATTCGTGGGAGCTTAGGTAAAGCACCAATAGGTGATAAAATGAGGGAAATTCGATTGAGATGGTTTCAGCATGTGCAACGAAGACCAATGACTGCACTAGTGAGAAGTGAAACAGTACAAGTTGAAGGTGCTAGAAGGACTAGAGTTAGGCCAAAATTGACTTGGGTTGAAGTAGTAAGGAGGGACATGGCAGCTTGTAATTTAGCGGCAGATATGGCCGTAAACAGAGCAAAATGGCTGAACAGGATTCATGTAGCCGACCCCAAATAGTTGGGATAAGGCTGTTTGTTGTTGCTGTTGTTGTTTTGTTTCAATTTATAGAGTTTTTTTTGGAGGTTTTATTGGTTGATAGAGTGATTTTATTATTTATTAGAGTAAGGACATAGATGGGATTTTTATTTTTTATAAAGGGCATATGAGAGAATGATGTAATAAATGCCAATTAAAGGCTTGGTCAACCAGCTCTTTGGGGGAGAGGAGGGGGGGGACCGATTTTGGATTTAGTTCTTTACTTCTATTTTGTTTTATTTTGTGTAAACAAAAGGAAACCCTACCCATAGTCATGGGAAAGGGGGGTCTTCCTCTTTGAACAACAATGAAGTTTAATTAAAGTTTTGCTTATCATCTTGTTGTTCAAGCTCCCACTCAGCTGCAGGTTTGTCTGTCCAAGTTTTGTGACAAATCTTGGTTCTTGGTTGGTGATAATCAAGAGAGTAAGTTGGTGATTTCTCATAGGTACAATTATCAATCTTCTCCCATCTTCTTTCTCTCTCATTCTTCTTCTTCTCCATTAGATTTTCTGGTTTTTCTCCATAGCACATTGCTGCCCTATTCAAGAAACCTCATTATATTTTTTCTTTTGCTCTCAACTTCATACCCTCTCCCATACCAACCAGCTGGCTACTCCTTCAGTCTTTTTTTTTTTTTGGCTTCCTCTTCTTGAGTTCCACCATAAAATCAGTCACATAACCTCCTCAAGCCATTAATTCCATTCGTTCAACCCTTTACCCTTTTTTTTTATAAACATCTCACACTACCATGTTGTTTTGCAGCCCAGAAAATTTTCCAGCACTATAATTGAATAACTCAAAAAGCACCCCATACACTAACCCATGCAGTTGTTTTATCCCCTCTATCTCAATGGTTTGAACCACCAAAATATCACTTCCATCATACCAATACCTGCGGCCAGGCCTCATCAACTGGGTTTTGAATTATTTCAAGAACCTCAATAATTTTACAGCTGGCTGACTGCTGACTCTTAGTCCCTCTACTGGAACCTTTTTTGTTTTTGGATAAATAACTGAACTTTATTAAAAGGAGAAAGGAAAACTAAAATACCTCTACTGGAACCTTCAACCCTGCTTAGAATCCATCTACTTGTTGTACCTTGGAGGAATCACCACAGTACCTCTTTAGAGGATGAGTTGCATCAGAAATTACACACTAAGAGTTTGATATAATGCTTGAGCGGTGGCTGCTTTACATAATTACATATTATTTGCTGATGGAATGAGCTGTGCTGAATTGGTGCTTGATTATTGAAATCTTGATGATGCAACAGTTTACAAGTAGGCACACTAAGTACTTCAAGCTTTGACTACTGCCCAGGTTTATGTGGCTTGCACAGGTATCCCTATTATTCTCCACTAATACTCTTCTGCTGGTTTGTCTTTACAGCCCCTTGATATTAACCTTTGTTTTCTTTTAGCCCACTGTTTAGGCCATGAATACCTTTCTTTAAATTTATCCAACCAGCCCCTTTATACCCATACTAGCATCCCTATATTTTTTTTTCAAGAAAAGTAGCATCCCTATATTTGGCTATACATGTGCTGCCAGAACCTTGTCTAATCCATTACAATAGCCTTGCATTATTCTTCTTTGATGTTTTTATATTGAATGTTTGTTTATCTTCTAATATAAATGTGGATTAATAATTAGAGCACATGACTCTCCTTAATCAGAATTTTTATTAGTCTATGTTTAAAGGTTGAGTTAAATCTTTACGCTCTTCATTCTTGAACTTGAAGTTGCATTCTTTTAGAAATAAGAATCTTGTTTATACTTGGACTGCTAAAGTAGTTGACCGTGGATCTCTTCATATTTACTTCTCTCTGTGTATGCTACATCAGTTCTGCTAAAAGGGACTCTGCTGACAACATACTCTGAACTGGGATTTTGGACAAATTGCCCCCTCCAGAACTTGCTGTTTTAGTGAGTTTTCTTCAAGGTATTCTCCCTCCACGAGTTAAACACCTTAATCCATAAACTCCACTTGATTCCTATCTGCGATCGATGATTTTTGTCAGCCCTAAACTGAGTTTTTCTTACTGTTATTGCAGGATTTTCTGAAACAGCCTGGTAATTTATATATTTTATATACTTTTAGAACTTGGTTTAGGCTGAAACTTTGTAGCATTGTTCATATTTCAACCCTGTACTAGTTTGTTAAATTTCATACAATTCTGACTAATCTAGCAGGGATATTTTGGTAATTTTCCACATGCTGTCCTGGTTTCCAGAATTCTATTATTACAATTACTCTTAATCTAAGGTACTGTTTGGGTCAAGCTTGGGCACATTACCCACAGGATTCGTTAGCCCATAGGCTGTCCTGCACCAAAAAATTATATTCAGAACCTTGGCATCATCTCCAAAGCTAGATGATATGCAATCAAAAGGATCTCTCATTATAAAACATATGGGATTGAACGATCCTTCAAAGAAGAAGAGGTGAAGTAAGAGGTGTGGCAATTAGGAACTAAAAAGACTCAAGATGTTTTTCCAATGATAATTCCACAGGTTTTGTTGCGAGATTATCAAGGGGGTTTTGCTTCTAGTAATCCAAGACTTCTATGAAAGGGGCTTCCTAGACAAGGGAAGTAACTCCACATCCATCATGTTGATTCCAAGAAAAAGAAAGGGGGAGGAGCTCAAACATTTCAGACAGGTAAGCTTGTTGAGGAGCACCTACAAAATCATAGTGAAATGCTTGGCGTCCAGGCTAAAGGTGATTCTGCCTTCGGTAGTGGTCCAAGGTACCAGGGGCTTTCTTGTAGCGGAGATCTATTTTAGATGGAGTGCTATGTATGAACAAGTACAATCATGCATTTATATTTATCAAAAAATAAAATAAATAAAATAAAATCTGCCATTTACAATTTGCGGATGACACATTAATCCTACGTAGTGATTCGCAAAGGCAGACCAGTATGTTAAAATACAAATTGAGATTCTTTGAGGTAGTATTTGGGACAAGAATAAGAAAAGGTTACTGACGGAAGTGGGAGAGGTGGTGAATCTGGCAATGTTGGCTTCAAATTTGGAATGTAGAACAATACAGCTTCCAGTGACAAATTCGAGCCTCCCAAAAGGGGCAACCTTCAAGAAGAAAGGCCTATGGATTCCAATAGAAGAATGCATGCAAAAGAGATTGGCAGGTTGGAAATCCCATTATCTTTCTAAAGGCAGGAAGATAACCCTCATAAAAGCATCCTTGGTAAGTATCCCAATATACTTGATGTCCATTTTCATCATTCCAGCTAAGGTAGCCCAAAGATTTGAAATCTCCAAATAATCTTCCTTTCGATGGGGAAGGGAAAAATCTTCTAGTCAATATTTGGTGGCATGGGATAGGGTGTGCAAGCCAAAAAGCAAAGGGGGCATGGGTCTTCAAAAGTTTAGGTGACAAATAAGGCGTTGCTTTATAAATGGCTTTAGAGGGTTGGGATCGAAGGAGAAAGACTTTGGAGAAGAGTACTGGATGAAAAGTATGGCTCTCAGGACGAGTGAGACTCTAAAGTGAGGGGCAGACATGGAAGGGGGCTTTTGAAGGGCATTATAAATTTTACTATAATTTTTTTTTTTTTTTTTGATGAATATGTTTACAATGAATTTAAAGAGGGCATAAGATATAGGATGGGAAATGGGAACAATATCTCTTTTCGCAAGGATAAATGGTGTGAAGAAAACTCTATGGAGGCTTTCCTCTAAAACAATAAACAAAAAGGCCAAGGTAGTAAACTATGTGACAACTATTAAATATATGGCAGTGTGGCAGCTTATTGAGAGAAACAGTGTTTGACTGGGAGATCCCAGAGGCGGAACGGATCCTCTCCTGCCGCCTTATTACCTGTTAAAACGCAATACCATCCCAGGCTCAATACAGCAGTATTATTCGGGAAACATCTCAACAATGGACAACTTAGTAAAAAGGGGGTATGTGCCTTCCCAATATATGCATTCTATGCAATAAAAGGGGGGAATCCATATCGCATACATTGATTCACTGTCCTTTCACTTGGGAGATTTAGTATAGATGAGGGGGAATTTCTTTATGAATTGGATATCCCCTCCAGATTTATCCAGTCTTCTGCAAAACAGGAGAAACTCAGCCTTTTCGACCAATAGGAGGCAGATTTGGAGGTCATTGTCAGCGGTGGTCTGTTGGTCTTTATAGTTGCAAGGGAACAATTGAGTCCTTAAAGATTACAAAGAACCATCCTTTAAAGTATAAACGAGATCAAAGGTGGAATCATGGGTCTTAAGATGCAAGTGATAATATTCAACATGGAGGGCTTTAAGATACTGGAACCATGTATTAGGCATTTGAGGGGTGGAAAAATGAGGGCTGCTGTTTGACTCTTGCTTTGCTCTGTTGTAATGATTCTATGGGGATAGCCCCCTTTTTTGCATTAAATTTTTTTCTTATTAAGAAAAAGGGCAAGATTCATGTAGCTGACCCCATGTTGTTGTGATAAGACTTTGTTGTTTCCAGAAATAACTGTAGAGCAGACAAGAAAACCCACCAAAAGAATATCTATAATCAGATCCCAAACTTCCGTTATCCCTGCTAAGATACGTTTTAGTGTGTGAGTAGTGCTATAAAGACATTAGCAGCTCTCACAGTCACACTAGTATAAAACCTAACCTTTTACTGTGTCATGAAACATGATTGCATTCAGCTGGTGTGCCATCATTACCATGTCTTTTTTTTTTCTGTTTTCTTTTTTGATGAAATATATATATATATATTTCTTTCTTTCGATGAAAGTATTTAGTGTTGTATGATGAGTTATGCAAGAATTCTGATGTCTATTTCTTTCTTTTCTTTTCTTTTTTTGGCCATTATTTAATACTAATTGGGTTCTAGAGAAAATTTATGAATGTAACATTCTTACAAGTCTAATCCTGAATAGATTTGAGTCCCAGAACTAACAATTTTCTGATCCAACTCGAATTTGACAGTATTGACTATGACTTCCAACCCTACATAGAAAACCTTAAGCCTTTCTTAAGATTTGAGAGTTCTTGATTCTTGTGCAAACCTGCCAAGATGCAGTTATAAATATAACTTCTTTCCTTTTCTTTTTCATTCTCTTTTCTTGGCAAATCGGTGATGATAACGCAGGCTGCATAATGCTACATAAATGTGAAAATTATTTCAAACTGCTCATTAATTACACTGTGTTCATTGCAAGATCCATCACTCAAAGTTCAATTAAAACAATAAAAAGTTGAAAAAGGGAAAGGAGGTCTGAAAGTCATTACCTTAACCAGCTTTCTTTGTTAGGTCTTCTTCAAAGATGCCACATTAAAGCTTTTAATAAAGTTTATCCGGACTTAAATTCTGATGTTTGCCTAACAAGTTAGCTTCACAAATGATATTTGCGAAGAGATGAAGCACATCACAAGCAAGGATACTCACTCCAAACGTGGGTGAACCATCACCTAGTATGTTCCATAAGTTTCCCAACTTTCGTCAATCATTTGTGTTTTCTTGTAACATGACATTTTAAAAGGTTTCATATTGGGTTAAAGAGAAGCTCGCAGAACACGTTTGCATAAAAAACATGATAAAGTTTATAAAATTCAGAAATTGGATTATATGTATGCATTACCTTGCCTCTTTTTTTTTTTTTTTTTTGTTTTCTTAGCTGAATAAAAAAAAGTTCTTATAAAAAAAAATGTATGCTTTACCTTGCAACAATCACAATAAGCCCATCATTAATGTCAAAGGTTCCATACTCACAAATCACCAAGACATAATACAGGTAACAAGGAAAAATTAAATGAGTATTATAAGCATCAATCATATTACAAAGGAGAGTTGACGCAACAAAGCCTTGTCCCAGCTACTTGGGGTAGGCTACACAAATCTTATTCCACCATTCTATTCTATCTACAGCCATATAACCATTAAATCATATAGCCCCTCCAGCCTTCCCTCATTACTTTAAAGTAAATCATTTTGGCCCACCCCTTGTCCTTTTTAACGCCTCAAACTAGCACCATATCTATCTCCTTATCAGTGCAGTCATTGGTCTTCAAAGCATATGACCAACCACATTAGTCAAACTTCCCTCATCTTGTAAATATTGGTGCTACTCCAAAGTTCCCATAGATGCATTTGTTTCTATTTATTTTTATTTTTTTTACTATACCACTCATCTATCTCAACATCCTCATCTCAGCTACACTAATTTTATGAATGTGATAATATTGTAAATGACAGATTTTACTCATTAATTTTCCAAACAAAACATAGTGGTGGCAAATTTTTGTAGAAGCAATTCCCTGAATCCTAGAACCACATATATGAATTAAACAATACGTGCAGCAATTTTTTAGTTCTAAACTAGATAATCACTTTTCCCGTAAAAGAACAGGTCACATTCCATGATTTAAGATTTTAAAGAACCATTTTCCACATCATCCATCCTTCCTAAGAATCCCATGTGTATCAAAAAATGTATATGATCATATCAAACATTAGGATCTAGTCGGCTAATGAAAAATTACAAAAAAAAGTCCAAAAACTTAAATAAGAATGCAGATCCATTAATTATACAACTCGCTACTCAAATTGAATAACAGAAACCTAAGATCTAACCAAGCATTCAATTTTTTCTGTACAACAACGAAACTCAAAAAATCAACACGCAGCAAATTACTAAGATCGCGAAAAACAAAAAACACAATTCAAAGCTCATATATAACCACAAGATCTATATCAGAAAAAAAGAATTACCGAACTCCAGCGTCACCTACGATCCCGATCGCCATTCCGGCGGACAGCCCAGCGAGACCACAAGCCAAACCGGACGACAAGTGAGCATATCCATCAAACAGATAATAAGATTTGGCCTTAGGGTTTATTCCCGTACTGATAATAACAGCAATAA